>JAOEHY010007465.1:2644-22217 GCA_025447955.1 Psilopsiagon aurifrons | reverse complement strand
GACGTGTTCCAACAGTTCCATGTCCTTTTTATGGTGAGGACACCAGAACTGCACACAATGCTCCAAGTGAGGTCTCAAGAGCAGAGTAGAGGGGCAGGATCACCTCCTTCGACCTGCTGGTCACGCTCATGTTTAAACATAATTTGTTTGAAACCTCCTTGGTTTCAATTAGGTGTACATCGTGACTGACAGTGATTTCTCTGGAACTTGGCAACCACAAGGCAGTGATGTGATGACACCGTTTTGCATTACTTGACTAATTTTAACTTTCTGAGTCCCATCAGTCTCCACTAGCAATACCCCCAGGCCTGCGTGCACTGCAGAAGGCAAGTGCTGGGCACTGCTGCTTTGAAGGAGGCAGAAGCAGTGAGGAAGGCTGGTGAGACTGGTTTGCTGGGAGAATTTGAACAAGAACTGGGCATTACCTCCTGCTTAAGAGCATGATTCTCATCAGGTGGATCAACGCACCTTTAGGGTTTTAATACAAAGGGGTTTGGTTTTGCTTGCCTTTTTTTTCCCTTCCAGAAATCATAGCTTTGTTAAAACAGAAATATTGGAAGAAAGTAAATTGTGATGACTTTTTCCCTTCAGATTGCTTTGAGAAGACCTGTGCAGATGCAAGACTTACTGCTGGCTCTCATCCCCTTTGTGTTTTCAGTTTGAGTGAACATTTTCTGTGCTCTTTAACAACAGACCAAGAGAGCTTGAGCTCCTTCACAGCATGTGGCATCATGTGGGCAGTGGCAATTGGTATTGACTTTGCAAACTTAGGATCACATCCATTCACCTCATTTCCTTGAGTTTTCCTCTGAGGCAAGCAAATCCGTTCATCTCTGGGGACAGCTTTTTTCATTGATTCCTTTATCAATAATTTGCTTCTGAATGTGCTGGTTTGTGAGTAGATAAAGCTAATTTTTTATTCTTCAGATGTTTGTAGCATGTGAACTTCCTCACTTAATTACTGGCGAGAACCTGCTCCATTCTGGGTGCTGGTGGTGTGGGCATGGCTTATGCAGGGATTGCTGCCTGTGCAGTGTACCTCAGCCCTGGCTCTGATCCCGGCCCAGCACCGGGCACACAGAGCTGAGTGCTGGGTCCCGCTCTGGGGACATGCAGTTGAGAGGCCGGTCCCTGGAGCCTGCCGCAAATGCTCCTGCAGAATCCCCACCGCGATCCCGGGGCCCCTCATGAGAGCACATCAGCAGTAGGACTCTTTCCTCTTTCTCTGCAGCAGAGGAAGAAAGTTGCTGTCACAAAGACTAATCTCAAGGCGCTGGCTTTTCCTGTACCAAGACCAGCATGTCCTGTACAGTCAGGGAGACCTAAGAATAAGAAATGCTGGGTACTGCGTGCACTCTTAAGTGTTCGCTATCTGTATTTGTGAACAAATACAAATGAGAAAAAACCGTTTCCCTTTCTCAATTCTCTGCACAATCCCGTTTGAGTTGTAAATGTTTTAGAAATACAAAGTTATTCAGGTATGTTTACATTCAGGATAGTTTAAATTTAACATCTCATCAAATAACATTTATTTTTTTTCCCTGTGATTTTCCCAAAGTGGCACCCTAACGTCAGCCTGGGCTGCAGTGGCTGGGGCTGCTGTGCCCACAGGATATGGACTGCAGTGGACCAGCTCCGCAACACAGATGTGTCCCTCATGTCAAGGGCCAAGCTGGAAACACCCCCAGGGAGGAAAAGCTGCTTGTTACCCCTCAGAGGCAGGCACAGGCTGTGCAGGGAGGATCTGAGGCCTGATGGGGCTCGGGGGGAATGGGAGGAAAGAGTAGAAGCTCCTCTTGCTGGGCAAGGGCAGGATGTGTTCATGCATCTCTGCCTGCTTAAGCTCTGATCTGGGGTTTTATGTGATGAACTCTGCTCCTTGGTGCTGCTTATTTATCAAAACTGACTAAAAAAACAATGCCGACCACAGGAAACTGTAATGCACTTTGGGATTTAGGGAACACAAGCATCTTTGACCTGCTGGGGTTGGATCCTTTGTCCGAGCAGTAGGTGAGGTCATCTCACAGAAGTGCAAGCCCAGAGCATGGCTGTGCCAGGCTGAGGTGTGCAAATGGAGCTTTGCGTGGGCTTTGCACATGGTTGCACTAATGCAGTGTGTGGTGGAGCAGCAGCAGTGCTGCTCTGGAGCCGTGTTCCTTCTCCCGTCATTTACGGCATTGTGTTCCCAGGTTCTAAAGTTTCTCTCTCTGGTGTTATGATACTGTTTTGGATATGAGCATCTCTGGCATTCTATAATTGAGCACTAAAAGCATTTTCTAGTTTAAACCAGGGACTTCTAGACTAGTTTAAGTTTATTTTTTTAATATCACTGTGATTGTGTAATGAGCTGTTCAGTTCCTGTTTGGTGTCTGGTGTAGCAACTGCTAGAGTGAAAGGAATGCAACTTGCTCCATTAAGGGTGGTAAACCTGCACTGCCTAGCTTTGTGGGACACAAGAAGGATGATGTGAAGCAAAGCTTGAGGAGTTCCCTGAATGCTGCGATTGTGTTGGTTGGATGGGGTTGTGCGTGTTGGTGGCATTCCATTGATGGGTTGTGCATGTGGACGCGTTGCATTGCGGTTCTCCTAACGCTCTCTCTGAACCCTTTCAGCCCACGACCTTCCCCCAAGCAAGACGTCGGCGGCGCAGACGGGCAGCCACCTGCAGTGCCTCTCGGTTCACTGCACGGATGATGTGGGCGAGGCGAAGGGCCGGACTGCAGTGCCGACGTGGAGGTCCCTGCACTCGGACATCTCCAACAGATTTGGGACTTTCGTGGCCGCCCTGACTTGAACAAAAGAAATTATTTTTTTTCTCTTTTTAATTTCAAAGGGCCGCTGCTGCTCGGTGGACTATTTTTCTAGGTTGGTACCTGCTTAGTGGCATATGGACTGGAAAGGGTTAATTTAAAGTAAACCTCAAGTTTTTTTTAATCGTCTGCCACAGTATGTTACCAGTGTTAACCCTTCTGCAGTTAGCACACTTTTGCTTAAGATTTTCCTGCTAGACCACTTTCTCCCATTATTCTGTAACCTTGGCATACATTCATAGATGAGGCCTTTTCCTTTTTCATCTCAGCGTATGTCCAAGTCATGTATGTCATACTAAGACAAAGCTCCTCCTCCTCATTTGCTTTGTTTTTCCCTTTTTTCTGTTTTGTTTTGCTTTGTTCAGTGCTTATTACAATGGTGATCCTGAAGAACAGCAGTTCAGGAATAAACGCCGGTTAAAGTGAAATGGTCATCATTATATTATATATTATATTGACACCCAGCTTTTGCCAGTCACATACAAGCCAAATGCTCTGTTGAACATTCAGGCAAGGAGCCTGCCCTTTCCCGAGACAGCTATGTGCTGCCACTGATGACGTTCCACTGCTCTGGTGGGGCAAGGACAAGCTCCTGTGCATCTCCTGGTGAAGCTCCGGGATGGAGCTGTCAGGAGCGGTCTGGTTCAGGCATGGCCAGGGAAGGGAGAGGGAAGTTTTTCTAAATGAGTCAGGAAGTTTGCTGAAAGTCCAGAGTCATCATCACCTCCTCCGGGTGCCCAGGTGCTCCCTCTGCTTGTGAGGGGCAGCAGGGATGCAGCTTCTGGTCCTGGTGATGCTCCCACAGCTCCCACTTCATTTCTGCTGGAGAAATTACCCCCAGAGCTGCTGCTGAGGCTGTCACCAATGTTCCCTGTGTCCCCAGAGCCCATTTTAGCTGAAGGAAGAAGACACTGTTGGTCAAAGTGTCCCACTGTTGGTCCAGTGTCCCATGCCCTTGTCTGTGGATTCCCGGCTCCCGCTGCAGCTGTCCTGGTGTAGTGGTGGTGGTGGTCAGGGTCAATGCACATCGGGGATGCAGAGGCTGCATGCCCAGGATCGGCATTTCCTAATCTGCCAGGGCAGAGAGACCCCACATTAGACTCCCCGAACTCCTCCGAGGCCCCGTTTCTGCCACGCATTGAGGAACAGTGCTGCTGCAGGCACACAATTAAAGGAAAACCATACTTTTCCTGCTCAAGATAGATAATGCTCATTTGAGAAGGAAGTTGGAAGCAAACCAGATAAAACCACGACTGACGTGATGATCCAACCCTCCCGCTGCCTGTCCTTTGTGTTCCTCCGCTCAGGAACGTGCACCACCCTGCTCAGGGAGCTCCCTTCCCTCTGCTCCCCGAAGCCTTAGAACATCACTGGAGATTTAGGTTTCAGCTGTGAAATAAAGGTCGGCCTCTAGGGTTATTTATTACTTCTGTCATGAATTCACAGAATGTGTTCCTGATCAAGGGATAGAGTGTGAAGACTGTTTTGTGTTTTATCTTTGGTGATTGTGCTGGGACTCGAATTATTTTGAAGGTCTCAGTAGGCACCAATAGAGAGGAAATTCTGCCTAAAACGCCAGTGGCACGGGGTGGTCTGAAGTCCTCACTCAGTTGTATGTGGCTTCAGAGAGACTCACAGTGTTTGGAAGTGTTATATGAATGTGCTCTTATTAACCATGCATGGATTGATTTCCCCTTATGGGTCTGGTCAGTGACTTGGTTTTGGATAAATTTGGATAGTTTTGAACCTTGATTTTCAATATTATTTCACTTTCTGTTGAAGCTGGAGCTGCCACGAGGATGAGGATTTTTGCCCATCCTGGAGCGATTGGTTTGGAGCTGCCTCACATCCGCTTGGTTTGAACAAAAGGATGGGATGGTTCTGAGTAGAGTACCTTCTGTAGGTGTATGCTTGCTGCCGAAAGCTCAGAGCTCCTCCCTGTACCTGCAATAAAACATCACCATCCCACTGAAATATCTCTTGGTAGGTAATAACTTCCAGCGCCCCCTCTGGAAGATGCCCCTTTGCCTGTAAATTAAGTCCTGGTTCACCCAAAATGGTGTTGAACCTGAAATCCTGCCTGGCAAAGCTGTGCCTGCCAGGAGTGGTGCTGTGGTGGGCTTGGTCCTTGGCTCCTGCCCCATCCTGTCAGCTCTTGCCTATTTCAGCAGGTGGGTCTTGGAGGAACCCCAGCAAAACACTTGCCTAAATCTATGATACTGCATTTCAGCGCTTACAGCTGAAAATCTAGGAAGAGTTCGTGGTCCGGTGGCATTCCTGCGCTGAGTGCAGCCCCATGGCCAACTTCTTTGTTTTTAGTTTTTCCTGCTGCATTCAGAACAGGTTTTTCAGGCTTCCTGAGGTCAGGGATGCACACCCTGCTACCAGGAAGAGACCTCTCTGTGAACGCATCCAGCATTTCAGATCTGTTTTAAAGAGAAAACCTCCTTGAAGCGGAAATGTGGTGACTCAGTCGGTCTCACCCACCCTTATCTTCTGGTTTGCTCTCTGCAGCTTGTACTCCTCTCCTGGAGTTGTCCTCATCCCCTTGGGACCGACTTCTTCACTTGCTCATAGAAATACAGAGTGAGAGTGATTCTTTAACCCCCCCTGGAATCCTGACAGTTTCCAGTCCTCTGAGGTGAGGAGGGCTGTGCTGAAGCCAGGGGTTATCTGCTTTTTGTCATGGATCAGAGCAGAAACGGTACATATCACTGACCAGGAGGAGCATCACTTCATGCTCACAACCTGGTGTATTTGGTACTAATGGCACACACAGAAGTCTAGAGCTTTGTGCAAAGCTTGTGTTGCCTGCAGTCATGTCATTGAACTCATCTTCTCCATTAATTTGACACTGAATGCACTGATTAATATTTTTTTACCGTATGAATGCTCAGCACAGCCACACATGGCAAGAATCAAAATAATTTCATTTTCCGAATAATAATACTTCCAGCTGAAGTATTATTCGAGAGCTGTAGGAGAAAGCCTGTGATACACAAGGTAAGTTGTGCTCTCTTGGAGGGGGCAGCTGAGGCACAGATGCAGCGGCCCATGTGTTCCCTAAGTGACTGGGTAAAGCCAGGACAATGTGAACTCGCTCCTGCTTGTCCCACAGGGCTTCCAGACAGTGGGGGAGGTTGTGCCAACACGTCAAAGACCTGTGGTGACCGTCCTATTCAGTTATGCCTGATCTTTGTATTGTGAACAACAGCTAAAATGCAGCTTCACATTTTCTTTGGAGACTTCCCTCTGCCTTGCCCGGTGGTTTGAGCTCTCCAGGCATTGGGAAGGGGCAGCCTGGACCTCCCTGATCTCCCAGCCCAGCTCTCTGGCTCCTTGGTCTTCAAGTTAAAATGTAGTAGCAGAGTAAAATGTCTCTTGGATTTCAATTGGGAGGAGGGATAAAGTATCTGCCAAAAAGAGAAAGAATAGGCCTTATTTATGAAATACTTGTGTTACTCTTCCCCAGATCACTTTTTCCCAGGTTACTGGTTCTATGCCCTTTTAGCTTGGTTGTTAGAGCATCATTGACAGAAGGTTTAGACTCATTTTATTTATTTCAGGGTTTTGTGGTGTGGGTAGGGCAGAAGGGAATGAACATCAGAATTGTGCCATTGGGCCAGTCAGGGGTTGTGCTGGATGCTGTACATCTGCATGGTCCTTCGGGGCTGCTTGGCTTTCCTGAGCCGGGAGACAGGATCAGGCTTCCAGGCACCAGCAATGAGGCAGAATGTTCCCACCTCCTGTGAGGGGGGCACAGGGCAGTGGGACGCGGCGGAGGGCAGGCAGGGACAAACTGGTGAATTTGGGTTATTTCTGTGAAGCTGCAGTGTGAGGTTTTCTCCAGGACTGGGTCCACGGCTGCTCAATGGATGGTGTGTGAGAGCATAACCCATTTGTATAGAATTGTTCTCCTTTATTGCTTACGGCTGATGGAGGAAATAGTCTAATTTTGTCTTAGAAATTCTCTATTAAAATTGTTGGTTTGAGTCCACCCGCTCATAGATTCTGACTGGTGCAACTGCAGGCTGTGATTTCCGGCTCTTGTAACTGTATCACTATTCACTACCCACGAATATTACAGCTTTAAAACAGCCTTAAGCAAAAGGATGTTATTTCTTTGTACTGAATTTGGTTCATGGAAAAGAAGAAAACACCTCAAAACACTGGTAATCCGTACTGCATCGCAAACTCTTCTGAAAACGTTATTGCACATGTAAAATACGAAAACTTGACTCTGCTGTGTGTTAGGCAATCCTGTACTCTTTCTTTTTCTTTTTGGGTTTTTGGGGGTTTCTTTGGATTCTTGTTAAATTCATTTCCCAAATGCTTGGTTGGAAGACTGTGACAATAGCTCATGAAACTGAGTGGTATTTTCTTTTTTTTTTTTAAATATGTAAAGTGCAGTCTTCTGTATTCATGCATATTGTACATATCTGTATATGTTTTACTGAGCAACTAAATAACAATAAATATGATGTTAATGGTGGCTATTGTAGATTTCATGCCATGTTTGTCTGTGTTTGGAGAAAGTCGTTCTTCCCCTGAGATGTGAGAAGTGGAGATCTGGTCACACACAGGTAAGCCCTAAACCTTGCAGTGGTGGGTACCAGTCCTGGCTGTGGTGATGAGAGCCCCTCACGAGGGGCTGGCTCCCCATGGTTGTGGGTGTCAGGAAGGGTTGGGTGGGCTGATGCGACAGATGCCAGACCCAGGACTCTGCTGAGCTGCCCCATCTGCAGGGAAAGAGAAACCCCCAGCCCTGAGGAGGCTCCTCTCGGGTTCAAGCATCCCTGGCACAAGAGGTGGATCCCGCTGTGAGCAGGGAGCTGGACCTGCCACAGCACTTCTAGAAAGACTTCTGGGCTAAATTATGTGACTAAGAAGCAAACAGGCAGAGCTCTTATCAAGGTTCTTAAAAACCCCTGCATCTCTGTTATTCAGATTCCGAATTCTGAATCCTTTCACATTCCTGTGAGCTTTCCAAGGAGTCCTTCACAAGAAATGCTGCATGGTGTTTTCCAAAGCAAGAAAACCCCCTGCAATAGCCCAGGCAGTGTCCAAACACGTTGGGTTTGAGCTGAAGAAACAGCCCCGCATGTGGTTCATACCTGTGAGAAGCACACAAGCGCTTGGTCTCATGGGTTTCCCCATTGCTGTGAGCCCTGGTGCTGCCCTGCGCTTCCCAGTGTGAGATGGGGCCACCGTGTGTCCTGTGCAGCTGGGGGATGCTGTGCCTGTGCCTGCACCTCAACAGCAGCACTTGCAACCTAGGAACAAACCTGATGTATCAGAGCAGGAGGCAGTGAGATGAGCTCCCTCTGATCCCTCCACAGTGTGTTGTGACACGGAAAGCACATGTGGAAAAATTAATCACAGAACCATAGAGCAGTTTGGGTTGAAGGGACCTTGAAGCTCACCCAGTTCCACCGTCAGCTGCCGGCAGGGACACCTTCCCCTAGCAGGAGTGAGAGTGTGAAACTCTTCTGAGCCATCTCAAGGCTGTGGAGGGAGAAAGCTGCGATTAATTTTCAAACCATACTTCCAATATCCTTGAAGGGACAAAACAATGTACAGAAGAGAAGTGTAATCATCTGCTTCAGAGACGCAATCTCACAGCTCCTTATGTTGGCTGGTGTGGAGATAGACAGCAATTTGTTCGTTTGGGCTATAAAAGCTGTTTTGTTTTCTCTCTTGCTAGATCTGGTAATTTTACATTAGATACTTTGTAACTCCAGCTTTAAAAATACTCAACTTGCCGGCTTTTTCCCCGCGCAGCCCTGCTGGGAAGTGGATCTTATGGCAGCCTTTTGCTCCTCGCTCTGTAAGTAGCGCGCACGGTTTCCCCCCAACTTTCAGCTCAAGCCCGTTGAAATTATTGCAATTACTGTTTCAGTATTGGTGTTTGTTTAAGTTTGGACTTCTCTTGGATCTGGAGAGAGGAATACAAGCAGCATTCCTGGCAGTGCAGTGCCGCCTTTGTAGTGGAAACCCACAGATGAGACCTTCCCTTCTCCTCATCCAGCCGCCTGATCCCTGTGGGACAAGCACTGGTTTGGCAGCAGGGAGCTTCTGATGTTCCTCATTCCCACTGATGGCTCCCAACCTCTCTCCAGCGCATCCCAGAACTGCTCAAGGGATGCTAATCCCATACATGGCCCAAACCAGCCACGAGCTCTGCTGACAATTGGACCCAGGTGAATTTTTGTGCATGAGGGTGGTTTCTCAGCAGCTGGATTTCCTTCCATGCAGAGGCTCCTGTTGCTGCTCCAGCAGTGAAGCTGCCCCTTGGCACTAGCAACACTTCTCTCCAAGCTCCTGGCTCCCAGAAGCCAGCAGGAGCTCAGTGTTCACCCTCAGCACATGAACAAATGAAGATAACTGACTGCTCTTTGCTTTCCTGCTCCTTGTCTGGCTTTACTTTTCATCTGGTAATGTTTGTGACTGCTGGGGATGCCAGCACAGTGCTTGCTCACACCCAACACTTGCATTTGTCCTGGTGTTCTGTGCTCAGAGGCTCATTTCTGGTGTATGTCAATGTTAGCAGGGAATATGGTTTATTAGCTAGAAAAAAGGAAGTAGTTGGTCAGAGAGCTCCTGTAGTTCTTGCCTTCCTAATGGTTGTGCCATGTGCCCTGCGGCTCTGCCAAGAGTTGTACCGTGTCTCTTTTCCCAAACCATTTAACTGACTTAATTCCTTTGAGGTTTTCGGTGTTCCTGTCATGGAGGAGCCCCTATAAATACACATGGTATATTCAGAGTCAGGGGTCCATCCACAGCACAGCTGGGTCCCTCGTGCCAACATCTGCCTGGCCCCTCCGCAGCCGGTTTGGCAGCTCTTTCCCTGCGGAGCTTCCTCTGTGAACCTCTGGGCAGTGTCTGAGCAGGGCACACAGTGGAGGTACACAGACTTTCCCCTGGTGTGGCTGTCCGTGGGCTCTGTTATCCGGAGTAGTTTAAACCTCTATATCCTGGGTTGTTTGTCTGTGCTGGCTGTTCACAGGGTGCTGCTGGTTTGGGGAGTGTGGCAGGAAGCTTCTCATTCCCTGTGGATCAAAGTAAACAATCACAGGAATGCAAATTTGGATCAATTATATCCTTTTAGCTGAGAAACCTGTTAGAAAATGGAATTATGATGGGTTTCTTTTAATGTTAATTGAGTGTTTACAAAAGTCACCAAGCTATATTCCTGGAGCTGTTACTTTCCTGCTGGGTGAGCAGAGCTCGTCACCTCCCCAGCAATTTTAGCTTTATGGCCAATAACATCATGTATATTTTGCTCTTGAAGAGGCCAAAAGCTCTTTGCTCAGGTGAACTCGTAACACTGTGCCAGCTGGGCAGAGCTGGACACAGAGGTGGTGTCTGTTCTGAGCTCTCTTCCTGTCTGGGACATTGCAGAGCTTAGTAATGATAGCGCTGAAAGTGGAGGTGACAAGATCTGAGGCAAACCGCTGAGGTCATCTTTGGTCAGAGCAGGGCTGCTCCCTCTTCTCTAACCCCAGAGCTCTGACCAGTGCCACTAAACCTGGCAGAGCAGCTGGGGGGGTCTTAACCTCTTAGTTACGAAAATAAAACCAACCCACCCTTTATCCCCACTGTTAGGTGTGGATAACACTGTTAGTTGGGGATAACGCTGGAGGTGATGAAAGGGAAAGAGCCCGTGGCCGGCCAGGCTGAGCTGGGATTCGCCAGCTCCGTTCCCGCCCTTGCAGCAGTGGCGGGTTTGTGCCTCTTGGAGCTCGGAGGGTGGCACATGGGGATGGTCCCACAGTGCTTTGGTGGCCTTGGTCCTGGGATACTTCATGGGATGGATGGGGTGTGAACTGAGGGTCCTTCACCTTCCTGCTTGGCCTGGGACACGTTGTCACTGCAGGGTCTGTAAGCAAGCACTTAGCCTCGTTATTCCCTGTCCTATCTTGCTTATATCACCACCTGTAAAACTGGCACAAGGGACAAACTGTGAACCCTGGCAAGTGTTTACTGTGTCCTTTTAGGGGCTAATGCACAGATAAAGAAGCTGTTGAAATGCCAGCCTACATTTTATATTGAGAGTTTGGTGCTGGGAGGGCTCATGTCCTGCTGCGACACTCCCAAGGGTTTGTAACACAGCAGAGTTCACTGGTGGAGAATATTCAGTGCTGAGCTTCAGGAGGTGGGAACTTTTCTCAATTTCCTTTTATCCTCTGTAAATGCCCCTCTCTCCCTTCCCCCTTTCTCCCCCCCATCCCCTTTTCTCTTTATAAAGCTGGAATTCTTCCAGACTGTGCTCTGGGCTTGCAAGAAAACTTTACTGTGTAAATTTGCTCTTTGTGTTGGAAGTCCTTTGTTTAAACAGCATTGTGAGCTTGCTGGGGAGGGATGGAGAGAGGGGGAGCTGGGAGGAAGAATTTGAAAAGCCCTGACCCCTGATGAATAAAATCCAGCACATTAACACATTCTTCAATAAATTCATGATTGCAGATAAGGTGGGAGTCCCCAGGGCCGGGCTTTTCATTAACCCCCTGCTGACTAACCCAAACAGACGCAGTGTTTTTGTGCGCGCCAGGACAAGCAGAGCCCTTTTGTGGTGGAGGGGCCGAGCGCGCTTGGGGAGATCTCCTATAGGAAGCCAGGTTACAAAATGGGACTCTATTTCAGAACAAACTCCTTTTGGTTAGTTTGATGAGATTACAGAAGGGAAAAGGCTTTAACAAGGGGCTTATTGAAGCTAAGTAACTGTTCTGAATACAGTGCGGACCGGGGCAGAAAACATACGATTCCCAAGTAAACAGCCGTCGGTGCAGCGGCTGAACCCGCAGCGCCGGACGCGCTCCGCGCGGGCACCGTGCAGCGCCGGGACGTGCGGGACCGGCGCTGACACGCGCACGGCGCCGCTGCGGCGCAGCCTGGGTCCGGGCTGGGTCCCTGCCCCGGCCTCAGAGTGCCCCGCTCCTCTCCCCGCTGTTGCCGGCCCAGCAGCGCCTGAGAAACGTGCGGCTGCTTGTCCTGCGCTGGGATCGCCCCTTTGCCCCAGGGACCCTGCTCTTCCCTGCGTTCATCTCCCCAGTGCATCTGTACGGAAGAGCCGTGCCGTCCTAGGCATGGCTGAGCTGGGCTGTCACCCTCTCGACCCTGCGCCCCTGTTTTGGAGAGTGCTCTGCAGATCGCTGGGCTGGAGAAAGGCGCTGGAGAGACACGTGCACTACGGCTACAGTGTGAGCTGCACCTCTTGCAATGTTTTAGGCTTTGAAACCTCATTCGTTCTTCTTGTTTCAGAGAGGAAAAACTACTCAAGACATATATACTATGCTTTTGTGGAGACCTATTCCCCAGGGCGTCTCCCTCCCACACTGGCAAGGTCTTCTGGCCGTTTATTCGAATATTTACATTTTTAAGTGGTCTGAGGTCTGTGGCTTGTGCCTCAAGGCCCTGAGCTGCCAGAGCAACCCCAGCGTCACTCAGCCCAGAGAAATGTGTTTTGGGATGAAACCCAGAAAAATGAGTTTGTATCAGGTTCCTGCTGCCTTCCCTGCTACTGCATGAAACTGCCTGTCTGGTGAGCGCTGCCCAAGGCAAGTGAATCCTGTCCCTCGGGAATTAACCCAGGTATTCTGGGAAGGACCCTGCAGACCCAGCTGTGCTCTGCTGCCCACCCCTCCAGCTGGCACATCCTGCCAGCTGCTGGATCCAGCACATCTGCACGAGGGCTGCAGGCTGCTGACAGCATCAGCCCTGGCACTTCTTACCTTTGGACCTTGCAGACTGAGCTGCCTTCTAACACTGCTTTTTTGGGGTGTAATTTCATTTACCTTCAGGAACTGCAGGTGCTCTGGCCCTGGCTGTGCTCCTGGCCCATCAGCATTGCATCTCCTCTTGGCAATGCAAGGAAACACCTCGCACATAAAGTGGTTGAACCTTCCTAGAGAAAACAGCAAGGAGAGAGCTACCCTTCCCTGCAAGCTGTAGCCTTCTCTCCCAGCAGCAGTGAGCAGACGTGGCAGGGGCTGTTTTTCGGCCTGTTTCGAGCTATTTTAATTTCCAAGGTTAATAGAGATGTGTGCTATATTTGTAATTAAACCAAACAATCTCACTGCATGCAGCTTCCAGGTTCCCAGCTCGAGGCAGTGAGATTGGGAATTGCCCATTTCCTTAATCCACAGCTGATTCCCTCAGCTCTGAGATCTCCCTGTGCCTGGCACAAAACTGCGCAGGGTTCGGCCTGAAATAACCCTGGTGGCTTGTGCTGTGTGTGAGTAACCTCCTAAATGTGTTTGCCTTGTAAGCCTGATACACCTTATCAGGGCTCTTGCTCACAAGCCCTAGTGAAGGCAGCTCATTGTGCGGAGAGATTACTGTGGCTTCAATGCAATTTAATATTCTGCCGTTGCTCCATCTCATCGACAAGAAGCCTCTGGAAGCCAAGAATCCTGGAGGTGGACATGTGGGAATGATGGCTCCCTGTGAGTCACTGCCCATCCACCCTGTGCCAGGCTGAGGGCAATTCCTTCCCTCCGAACATCCCCAGAAGCCCTCTCCCGGTGCTACTGTCCCAGCAAAGGGTTTAATGGTTTGCACACATGGCTCTATGGGGCTGACATGTTTGACTGGATGGAGCAGTCGCAGCTCCTTCCCATGGAAAATCCATCTGCTCCCCTGCATTCCCTGGTGCATGGGGTCTCAGAGCTGGCCAGGGGTGACAGCAGAGGAGGTATTGTTTGCCATGCACCCTGCTCAGCTGAGTGATGCTGTGCGCACTGGAGGTAGTGAGGAGGGTTGCTCAGGCATGTTCCCCCCCTTGCTTTTCCTTCACTTACTATTTGAGACTTTGCTTTGTAAGGAAAGCCCATTTGCCACATGTGGGGCTATGTTATTTATTCTCCTCACTGTGCTCATGCTCTGAGGACTGAGGAGCCCCTTAGGAAATCCCTGAGGGCTGGGCTGGGGGCAGGAGCTCAGCACCGGGACTGCATTTCAGGGGAGATGTCTGGGGGTTAATCTGAAGGCAGGGCTTTGAGTTCTATGTCCCCTGGGATAATTTAAGGCATGGTAACCTGGCAGCAAAGGTTGCTTGCGGGGCAGTGGAAGCATTCCTGCCACAGGAACGTTGCCCATCCAGGTGATGCCTGTGCTTGGCTGACGTCTGCTCATCCTGGCAGGATCTTAGTTGCAGGTCAACCTCCCTCATGGACCTGGGGGTGCTGGTGCCAGCAGCCCATGGTGTGGGTTGAGGTGTTGTTGCTCTCCATCTGTAGTAGGCTGTAGTTGAACAGTTGTTAACTGATGGTAACTGGCCTGGCTGGGTGGGGTGTCTGCCTTGTCCATCTAGGGTGCCTGCAGCAGGTCTGACATGCATGTGCCTGGTGCAGCACAGTCACACATGGCCAGGGGACAGCACAGGGAGCTGCTGACCTGACAGTGAGGGCGTTTTCATCTCAATTTCAGCTGTTAAGAAGTATCCCTTTTCCCGTGATTTATGGTGCTAGATGAGGCCAGGAGGCCCTGTGGTCCTGCTTGGCTCACAGGGGGAGATCCCAGTGGGACCCGGGGGGGCCCTTACAGCCTGTAACAGGACTGGCTCCGCCTCCCAGCACTTTAAAGGCTGTTTGTGTTTGATGGGCTGATGCGTATCAAATGCAATCCAGCTTCCCACTGTCTGCTCTGTCAGCCCCCTGATGTTGGCCTTTGACAGATAAAGCCCCCCCTCCCCGAATTTCTGATTTCACACTGATGCGCAAACATTCCTTGGCAATTTGAGCCTATTGTATTAAAGTAGTAAAATTCCTTAAGCATGTGCCTCTGAGAACATGTTGGTGATACTCATTACAGCAATATCAGTGTGGTGGCAGCACTGGCTCTTCGGCCATGTCAGGGGATCTGAAGCTGTGATGGTCTCATTGGATTCTGAGCCATTGGAAAAGCTCCCACAAGCTGCTGAGGTGCTCACACCATTGGAGCACAGAACTGGGGATGCTGCTGCATTTACTGGAACACACCATTGTCCTTCACGGTCCTCTGTCCTTCTCCGTCCTTTGCTGGCTGAGCATGCACCAACGCGCACATCCGTGTGTTCTAGTGGGGTCTCATCTCTCATGTGTCTGAGGAGCGACACACGTGCAGCTCAAGGAGTCCGGGGTGTGGACTTGCTGCTGTGTGTGAATGAAGAAGGGTTAAAACATGAGTCTTTCTTGAGAAGTGCCTCTGAGAAAGCACTCTGGCCATAGCAATTCCAGCACATTGTGGGACTTGGCTGTTGGACCTGGTCTGGAAGGCTCTTATCCCACCCAGGAGTGCCTACTGGGTCCAGGAGCAGCCTGGGAATCAGCAAGGAAGGTCCCAGGAAGGGAAGCAGCTTTGGCAAATGCAGGAATGTAATTGTTCTTTGCTAAGTAGGGGAGCGGAGGGGGCACCGCTGCTGGGATCTGTTACAGTGCTGCAGCTGATCTGCTAGCCCTTGCCGCAGAAACTACCCAGTGTGATGTAGTCACTTGTGAGTTAAGATTTAGTTTCAAGTGTCTTAAGTTATTATTGATGCTTGAAAAGGTTACATCTGCAACTCATTTTCTATGTCACTGACGTTCTTTTCTGACAAATAATTTCAGAAATATGCAGCAGAATGTTTTGGCCACAAGTGCTGTGGCTCTCCAAGTGCGCAGACCACATCTTTACACGTTTTGTGCGAGAAAGCTTAACTCCTCATGTGCTTTCACAGCTCCACTGCCTCAGCAAGGCACGAGGCTGACAGAACACTGCTGGCCAGTCCCTGCTGCTGATGCAGCGCCCGTGGGGTGGACATGAGGCTCAGTGAAGCAGGGGTGTGGAGCTGGCAGGGATTGGGGCTGGGGAGGGCTGGCCACATCCCTCTTTCAGTGCTTGGTGCACCCAACAGAAAGCAACTGGGAGGTGAGCTGTTCCAGTGACAGCCACATCTCTGATTCTACAAATGTGATTTGGGAAGGGAGTACTCTTGGGGCCCAGTCCTCTACACCCAGGCTCTAAAGTGCAGCATTAGGTGCTGTCAAGACCTGGAAGAGCTTCTGACATCAAGAAGACAATAGGCCTGAAAGACAGGATTCAGCCCCTCTGCTCCGTGTTGGCCACTGTGTCCCAGTGAGCTGATTGCAGCCACAGCTGCTCTGCTGCTGGGATCACAGGAGCACTGCTGGCAGCTGCCCAGTGCAGGGAAGTGTGTCCCTGGCTTCCCAGCTGCTGTCACAGCCGGGTAACAATTTCAGGGAGAACATAACCCGGATTGTTTGAATGAGAAAGCAGTGAGTGACCTCCGCTTTCAGGTTAATGCCCAGGTGTATGAAAGCGAAATAAGAGCGTTGCCTCCCAGGATTCATTGTCAAAGCCAAGAATCATTCATGGAATTTGCTTTGGAAGGTGGAACTTGTCTTTTTATTTACCAAGCTCTGCAGATGTCTAAGATAGCATTTATATCAGATAGGAGCCTTTAAGTGGTACTCAGTCAGGGCTGCTGACCTTCTTCTGGTCCTGTTAAAAATTATGCATTTGAGACACTCTCTTCTATTATCTAAATCACCAGCCTGGCTGAGAAAGGTGGCTGCTGTAGTGAGCTGGGTGAGGTTAGATGTCATTGGAGTGTCTCTGCTTGATGTGCCTTTGCAGGCAGAGCTCAGCAGGAATTTTGCCACTGGGATGAAAGCCGTAGCTTAACCTATGAGCGGTTTGAAATAACTTCATTGTAGAGCGGTATCCAGAGTGAAGATGGGACTCCACAGGAACGCTTCCCTTTCCCCAGCTTGCCTTTGTTGTTGCTACTTTGGTGAATATTAAGAGGGGTTGCTGACCCTTGCAAGCCTGCGACCTCTGTATCTGAAAGGCTGGTGGAGAAGAACCTTCCTTCTTCTCAGGCCAGCCCTTCCCCAGCACTCTCCTTTCTTTGCCAGCATGACACTATGGAAATGCAGGCTATGGAAATGCACCTTCAGAGCTGCCACCCTTGGAGGAGATTTGGTGCGCTCCCACTGTGTGTGGCAACCGCTCTGCTTTGCATCCCTCAGGCAGGGTCATGCCTCCTCTGGGGAGGGCTCAGCAGGCAGCCTGTCTGCATCCTGTGAGCAAGACCCAGTGGATCATGTGGCTGATAACAAGATCCAAAGGCTGCAGAGGAGATTGATCTGGAAAGCATGTGGGAGGCACACAGCACTGGCTGCATCGGATCTAAGGAACTGCAGTGGCTCACCTGGATGGCTTGTCCACAACAATGGTGCTCTGTGCCATCACACCCTCATGCATAGGCTGCTAGTCCATCTCTTGCCATCCTAATGCCTGGTTCTTCCATTGTAAAATATGACACTTAGAATATCATTTGTTAGTTTTGGGAAAGGCAAAGCAGGGGACCAGATTCTGATTTTCCAACATCTTCCTGTTTCAGGAGCATTTGGAGCTGAAGGTTCTCATTTCCCTGATGCTGGGCAAGCTGCAGTGAGGGTACAACACAGCTCCCAGTCTGATTCTCATTCAGTGTACAGCTAGGCACAGCACCTCTCCTCCTGCAGATGAGGGAATTTGTTCCTTTCAGGAGCAGCTACTGAGGAGGGAATTTGATGAATTCAGTGCAAAGGTCCTGGTTCACTGCACAGTGAGGCCGGGTTGTGTAACGAGATCATCAGCATCCACTGATGCCATGGAAATTACCATAATGGCCTGGGCTGCCCTTTGAGAACCAGTGAGAATAAGGCTGGATTTTTTTCCTTTGCATTGGTTGGTAGCTGCTCCCACCACAACTTTTTCCTGTGGGTTTGGTGAGCCCATTCCTTTAGAGTGAGCTGTGTCTAACAGGTAGAGCTAAACTTACAGCACTCATGGGTTAACCAGACAGCAGTCTGCATGAAGTCGTCTCACTGCTTGCTTTCATTTCTGTTTTGACGTGCAAGTTCTCCACAGGAATTAGTCTTGGGAACATTATTGGTTCCTGGGGAAGCCCAACAAACACCCCTGGGAGCTCAGGGAACCTGCCCGAGGTCCAGGCTCATGCCATGCCCTGGCTGGCTCAAGTACATGCTGCATCCCACCACAGATACATGTGCCTGGGGACAGTGGCAGCCTCTCTGCCCACGTCAGCGCTCACAGAGCAGCATCTGGAGAAGCCACCTTCTGCCTGGAAGAGGGCCAGGGTTCATGGAAGTCAAGCACTGTTGCACATATTTGCCTTGTTCTTAATGTGTTGGCACAAGTTTTTGTCCTGTAAACGCTGGGGCCCTGTGCTGGAGGAAGTTATAATGGCAGCTGCTGACTTTTATTAATTGTGTGAAGGGCTTGTTTTCCTCTCTGAGGTTTGGTTCATGAGCAGTTGTACTCGTTATTGCACATAATGGGACATGAATCAACAGCAAACCCTCTGCTTTAACAGTCAATTATTTCTTTTCTTGTTTTATCAAAAGGTGCCCAGTGAGGCAAGACAACAACTTTCAGATCTGGATTTCTTTTGGTTAACAGCTGACTTGAGCTCCCAAAGTCCTTTTCATGGCTCTGTGAAAGCTAAGGTAAAGGTAAATACGAGCATACTGATGGCAATCTGTTTCTTTCATCTGTGTTTTGAGTGCTTCTCTCAATGACAGTCAATATTTGTCCTTCAGCTAACAGGTGTCTTAAAAATCTCCAGTACAGTGAATTACTATAATTTAGTTCTTGCATTTGTATTTTACACTTGTATTGTTTCCCGTCTTACTTGAGTTCTCACTCTGCAGTGCTGAGAGTTTGACATTCTACCATCTTCCCTTCATGTGGAATCCTGCCTGCAGAGTGGAGGCACCTCCTGTTCCTGTGCTTGAACTGTGGCAACTTTCTGCAAAGAGGAAGGCATCTCATGAAGAGTCTTCATAAGGTCCCTGCCCCATCAGGTCTGGAGAATCTTTGAGCTTCTCTCCCTTTGGGGATCTGTGCTTCACTGCCTAAGAACTGTCAGGGGATGTTTCTGTTTTCCCCTTTTTGGTGAAGGTGTTCCCTAAGATGTTTTCCCCATTAATCCAGCTGCATTAGCAGGCAGAGTGCATGGCTCACACTGCTTAAGTGAATCTGAGCTTGGTGGTGGGGGCCTTGTGATGGACAGTAATGAGATGCTGGGTGGGTTTGCAAGGAAAGCCAACCAGTGAGCATGCAGGCAGCATGGCCCAGCAGCTAGGAAGGTACTGATGTGTCATGGGGTCTGGGAAAGTTGTGTTTCTATAATATGGCAGCACATCTCCCAGGCCTCCGCTGTGCAGAATCCTTCTGTCCGTGGGAGTGGGTTGGAACCAAGTTGAGGCACTCGGGAGTTTGTCTGAACATGATGATGCTGGGCATGGTCCGTGTCCGGACACATTTACCATATCAAGCCTCCTTGTGAAGCCACTGACGCTTCGGGCTCCCGATGCGGCTGACAACGAACCATTCCCAGGGCTGCTCCAAAGGCAGCTCGGCGCCCGCTGAGAGAGGGAGGGCTCTGACTGGGCACACGCGGTGCGGCCGGTGCCTTGGGGCCTCCCGTCACGGCGGGACCCCAGTGCGGAGATCGCGATCGCGATCACGACCACGACCCCGGTCCCGGTCCCGTGCCCGTGCCCGTGCCGCCGCCGTTCCAGGGTCCTGCCGTGCGAGGTGGGAGGGGGCTCCTGCGCTACCATTGGCTGCACGCTGGCCAATCCCGGCTGGCCCTGCCTCCGGCAGATATATAAGGCGCGGCGCGGAACACACGTGTGTCGCTCGGAGCTGGTCCGGGTCGCGGTCCCCCTCCCCTCCCCCGGGTGAGTTCTCGCTCGGAGCTGGTCCCAATCCCG
>JAOEHY010007461.1:0-15932 GCA_025447955.1 Psilopsiagon aurifrons | reverse complement strand
AGGGTGGTGAGGCAGTGGAATGGGTTGCCCAGGGAAGTTGTGAATGCTCCATCGCTGGTGGTGTTCAAGGCCAGGTTGGATGGAGCCTTGGGTGGCATGGCTTAGTGTGAGGTGTCCCTGCCCATGTCAGGGGGGTTGGAACTAGATGATCTTGGGGTCCTTTCCAACCTTAATTATTCTATGATTCTATGATTCTGCGTCATTCCTGATTATTCTTGTCATTCCTGATACGTTCCTGTCTCATTATCTGTACCTTGCACTACATCTGCCCCTTCCACCTACATGGACAACGGCCATTTGCACAGGCGGAGTGCAGATGGGTCAGCAGACTAAAGAAGATGGCAGAATAATCAGATAGGCAGTGGAAAGTTTATGGTTTCTCAATATGCACCTGAGATGCATCAAATATTCTCACGTTTTAGGAAACAGCTGTGAAGCTGAGATTGAATCTGGCCCTGAAATATTTTATCTGTACCGAACCCACTGCATAATAGGTTGAATAACAGAAATAGAAATGGGGTGATTGATCAAGCTAGAATGAATTATGTCACCATCTTTCCAAATTCTCCTCTGAAGTAAAACAGAAGCCTGCTTTTCTTTTTTCTTTTTTACTCATGGCCATGATTAATAACAACAATAACAATAGTGTTATTCTTCTAGGCTCCTTCACATCTGGTGAACAATTTGCCCTTCATAAGTAGAAATGAAATTTGAATATATTAGAAAAATAAAAGAAAAGAATGCAAAATTGTGAAGATTTCAAGGATTGCTATTAAAAGGGGTTTTTTTTGAACAAATCAATAACATAATCACTGGGAGATCAGAAAAGAAGATTCTGTGCATTTGACACTGAAAAGTCTAAATAGAGAAGTGCCATCTACATTTGCCATCTACAGCCCACGCTTTCCAGGCAGAGAAAGAGCAATGCTGTCACGAATCTTGGATCTTTTAATAGCAAAAAAGTCTACAGAGTCTGAAATAAATGCAGTCAGCTTGGCTGCTCAGGATCTGGGTAGAAATCCCAGGGTCCTTCCACCTTCACAGCTTTTCTGTCAGATATGCCTGTGAGCTACACAGTAGTAAGTTTATCATTATTATTTTTGCTATTCTACTTGCAGTATAGTGATTCGCAGAGAGCCCTGTGTGCTAGCCGCTGCACAAGAGGCAAATCAGCTAAATGGGCAAACAGGGGTTTGCTGACTGCGTGCAAGGTGGGAATGACACAGCCAATCCACCTCTTCCCCCCAAGTCGTCTTTGTGCTGGGGTGCTGCAGTAACACCACCTACAGAAAAGTAGCTTGTGTATTTTCAGTCTGTTTATTTTCAATAACAACTGAAAATAAAGTAGTGCTTGTCGCTTTAAAACAAAATCTCTGGAATAAGATGTTCCAGCTGTTTCAGGTCTTTAGCTCTGCTTCTGTTCATTTTGAAAGCACTCAGCAAGTTCTGCTCTTGTGTTTATATCCCCTTTCAGCCATCCTATACCTTCAGGTTCCATACTTTTCTCTGAAAGAACACAAACAACTACCTCTCAGCCTTTGGAGCTAACCATCTCTTCTTGTGAAATTCAGTCCCAAACAAAGGCTCTTGGACTTTGTTTCGGTGGGCCATATTCTCAATTCTCCACCACTTGCTTCTGTGAATCGATTTTAAGCATGTGAACAGTCCAGACATATTAGGGGAAAAAAAGAGTATCTTTAACTTTGAACTTAAATTTAGTCCTGCTGATTTCAACTGGGACTAACTAAGGGTTTAAGACTTTTGGAGGAACTGAGTTTCTAAAATACATGAACAAGTTTTAAACAGCACTAAGCTGGTCACTGATGTGAGTATATGTTTGGATGTGCTGAGATCCCAGCAACTCCCACCTGAAGAAGAGAGATGTTGAAGGCATCACATTTTGTAAGAGATAAACAGTGGTCAAGCTCCAGGATTAGGCCATGAACTGATAATTGTGAGATGGTGTCATGGTTTAAGCCCAGATGATAATCCAGTAACTAGGGTATAACACAAACCACTGCTGCTACCACCAGTAATAATAATGATAAGGGAAATAAGGGAAGAGAATACAACCGCTCACCATCCGCTGAACCATATCCAGCCCAACCCAGCAGTGATCTGACCCTTATGGGTAACTGCCCCCACTTTATATACTGCGCGTGACTTGCTGTGCTATGGAATACCTCTTTGGTCAGTTTGAGTCAGGTGTGCTGTCTCTGCTTCCTCCCAGCTTCCCCTCCTCCTTAGCAGAGCATGAGGCTCAGAAAGTCCTTGGTCAGACTAAACACTACTGAGCAGCAACTGAAAACATCAGTGTTATCAGTGCTGTTCCCCAGCTGAAAGTCAGAAACACAGCACTGCACCAGCAACTAAGAAGGAGAAAAAAAGACTGCTGCTGCTGAACCCAGGACAGATGGACATACCATTCCCAGATATGCCACTCAGCTATGTTTCAGCTAATCTTTTTGGGCTTCTGTTGCCTTGCCAGCTTTCTTTAGCCCTGCATGGAGACTTCAAGGTCTTCAAGTAGATCTCATCTCTACGTAACTGTTTGTGGGCAAAAAGCATTTTTACACTACAAAAAACTATTACCCAACTGGTAAGGCTGTTTTTAAAGTATTAAAGACAAATAATCCAGAGCTGGGATGTGATAACAACAATACTAATTTGATCTCTTTGTGTCTACACATTTTGATACAGTCTTTAATTAGATGACCAGATTGTTTTTTTCCCATTGGGCCTTCTGGTTTGCATAGTGCATGAAACACAACAGCTTTGTTGTTCTTTGCTGCTTTCAGGGAGCTTAGAGAAATGATAGTTGGGGTGGGTTCCTCTCTCTGGGGTTCTTCCCGTATGATTGTAGCCTAAGTGGCAGCATGTCATCTCTGCCTGGACTTCCAGACCACCACTGGACTGCTGCCTCAGCAAAAGGCAGCCTGACCGAAGTGTTCAGCTGGGGACTAGCTTCAAAGCCTTCTAGGCTGCACTGCTTCTCATTTTTTTAAATAAGGAGGAAAACTCTGTAATCCTTGCTCCTGCATCCTTATTTCTCATGGCCTTCCATCTGTCTCATGGATCTATGTGAGATCACAAATGTCTTGACCCCTTTGCCTCGGCTATACCCCTTAAATGGGCACATCTCCCAATTTAACCAGAACCTAACCTTGTCTTGCCCAGTCATTTCTTCTAACAAATGGCAAAGATGCCCTGTGGCTTTCCCATGCCAGCTCCCCCTTCCCTAGCGTAGTCAGATGTAACAGCCCCAGGAAAAGAAACTATCTCCAAGTAGTCCTAGCCATGAGCAAAGGCTGTGGACTTTCTTCTTGGGAACTGTGCATGCATTTCCTGGGCGTTTAATAGCAACCACAGGAAATTCAAGTTCATTCAGACTCTATACATTATGAAGAGCCTTATTGCCAACCTCTATGTCTCTGCTGGGCAGATGCAAAGCTTCCCATGTCTTGTGGCCCAGGAAAATGAGGGTGGATTACGCTACAGCTTTGACATCACCTTGACAAAAGTGAAGTATTTTCTTCTAAAGACAGGCTTGGAAGAAAACCCAAACAACATAACAAAACCCCAACAATAACAGCAATAAAATAACCCAGAATCAGTGCTGAAAATATATCTCCTTCTTTAGGCTAATTTTCAGAGAGCTAAAGAGAAATCAAACCTAGTCCTAATTTTCAGCCTGATGCAGATACCCAGCACAAACAGACATCAGTGGCAAAGTTTTAAATAACTAAAACTTGTATTGCAAAATGAAATAGTAGAGTCAGAAAAGCCTGCTATCATGCATCTGTTATTTGGTTCAATGTGTCTAACATCTGGAACATTAAACTGCTGTTCTGATTTTTTGTTAAATTTTTGTAAAATTAGATTTCTTGTGTGTTTTTTTGTTTAAGATCTCTGAGGGAACATTTGCAGTCTTGGCAGTTTCTGCTATCTCAGCTCTAATAATGCCCATATTTTGAGAGACAAAATGTACATTGATCATGCCATGGATTCCTGTTTCACCAGATGCATTGTTTCAGGCCTTTGTGATTTCATACTGGATTTCATCTCTTCTGAAGAGAAAAGAGAGACATTCAAGAGAGGTTCAGGAACATTTTTCCCATGAACATGTTTGTCTAAGATATGATTAAAAGTGCCTGCTAGGAAAAAAAAACACAGTATTTTGCTTTCAAAAATTAACATGTGTTACAACTAGGTCAAAATTGATTTTTTTGTAAGCCCAGTTTATTAGATGGTTCTGAGGATTTTATTTTTGTGCTCATTACAGTAGTAAAGTAATTCTCACTTAATTGCTCCCTTTCTTAGGAAGGTATTTGCAATACAGCTTTAAGAAGTTTCCTAATGATCCTGAGCTGCTTTTTTTTTCTCTCTGTACTAAAGGTTGTGGAGATCAAAGATGAATGAAGATGTTGGGGTGAGCAGAAAGAAGTTGTAATGATTATTTTTGCATTCAGAAAAATCAGATATTTGGACTGCATTTGCAGAAATGAAGGAGGAAAATTATGTTACTCTCTTCACCCAGAACCAATGGAAATCTGTCTTGCAACTCTCTCATATAGAAAATAACCAGTCTGTCAACAAAGCCCTACTTACTGAAATCCTCATTTTGTGCTCCCCATTGACTTTCATATGAAAGTGTTGACTGACAAGCTTATTCAGTGTTAGTTTAGGAGTTTTCTGGAAGGAAATAACTTGCCTGAATCACTTCTAAAAATTAACTACATATAAGCCAACAACATCCAGTGACAGGACTGGCGTAGCAGTGCTGCTCTGGATCACACGGCTACAGAGACCACACTGAACCACCCTGAACTCAGCATCAGGACATTAAGCAAAGGAAGGGAGACAGTAGGAGCAGAAAAAAAAAAATATATATATATATATTGCACATGAAAAAATGCCCTCTCTCCCCTTCCTTTCCTTTCCCTTTCTCACACGTACTTTGGCATTTATCTACCATGACAAGCCCCATTTCTCCTTTAAAAGAATGCATAAATGAATTATGAATATTTGATCCTTTTTTAAACAAATATTTTGGCTTGACAAGTCACAGCAGATAAGACTGCCCAGGATGGTAGCCAGCTGCTCTGGAGGAGGGAGCATAGGTAGAGCTGGAGCTGGTGTAAGAGGCATCACCTTTCCCAGACTGCATGCAGGCTGCTGCTAAGGCAGGACATTGGACACAGAAACACTCCTTTGTTGCAGTCTGGTTTTGCACAGACTGCTCTAAAGCTGTTAGTGATTCTGCATATTGGTGCCAGAGGACAAATTCTCCCATGCAGAATTCTGCTCTGCTTGCATGAGAGACCCTGCTGACTTTGGTGGAAATAGTCACGGTTTATAGTCAAACACCCCTGTGTGTCCTTCCAGGATCACAGCTTAACCAGTTCACAATTTTCTCCTTTAGGGTTTTTAGGAGTTTTTTCTCTGTGTTTCTCGGCAGATTATCTGACTCTGTAGTCAATTCTGATTAGCTGCTTTGTAGAGAACTTACCAGCCTCACACTGCGGTGAAATTAATAAATGAAACCAATAAAGGGCTTTTTGGATACCGGTTTATGGGTTACTTCATATTATATTTCAGGCTTGACTTGAAGGATATTGTAATT
The DNA here is from genome assembly GCA_025447955.1 of Psilopsiagon aurifrons. Taxonomy (NCBI): domain Eukaryota; kingdom Metazoa; phylum Chordata; class Aves; order Psittaciformes; family Psittacidae; genus Psilopsiagon; species Psilopsiagon aurifrons. The sequence goes on along the minus strand of JAOEHY010007461.1, from coordinate 10,309 downwards.
TGCATAAATGCTTCCCAGGCTTTGTACTGTGCTGATAAGTTGAGCCAGTCATAAATAAACAGGTTTTCAAAAAATACTTATATATGTTTTGCACAGAAGTTGGGAGCACGTGAAAGCACTATTTGAAATTCAGCAACTCTAGATACGCATTTGTGAACTTAGCTAAAGTGTCTTTTTCTCTTTAAAACTCATTTTAAGTGTATTTCTAATGGGATAATATAGGTGGCCCTGGGGGATCTTTTTGTATGTCATAGAATTTCAGTTTAAAATTGCCTATTTTGGGGAAAATCTCTGGGTGAAAAAAATTAAGAAAATAAAACTGTACTCACTATTTCACTTTTTCTACAGTTGACACTATGGAAGATTTAAAAAGAGCAATTCACATATTTCTTAAGCTTCTACATAATTCATCTTCTGTCCAAAGATAAAGGGCCAGCTTTAGTTTTCTTGGAGAGTAAAAAACTGAAAATGTTAAATTAGATGAAACTACATGAAACTCAGTGCATTCTTTTCTGCTTTGTTATTAATTTGCATCATGGAAATATAATGCAAGATTCATTAATGCAGTGTGTTCCTTATTTCAGAAGAATTTCCATTTGGTCCAGAAGGAAAAAAAGTTATTGGCTGTGGAAATCTTTTTACTGAGGTGACTCCTTTCCTATGTGCTTTTTTTTTTCCTTTTTTTCTTTTTTAATTTTATTATTATGGCTTTAAACTGAGCAGCAATCTGTGCATTAGGAAAAGCTGAAAGTTACTGGTAAGCACAAGAATGAGGAACAATTTAATCCCTGAGTTAAAAATCTTGACTGGGACAGTCTAGATTCCACCTAAGCCACCAGCAAGAGATTCATATTAATCCAGTTTCCAAATATTGTAACCCCCTTGCACTTTTCAGCCTCTAAGGTGTCCATTAGCAGGATGGCCCTGATAGCTTCATGTTACGAGTGGAGCCTTCCTGGATGTCACCTCACTGGTGCAGTGACATACAGACACATTCCTGCATCTGCTAAGGGGTGACATAGACAGTGAGGTTGAAGGCCTACATTCCTTGGTGTTGATAATTCAACGCAGCAATGTCATAGGTATCATATATACTTTTTTTACTTAAGTATCTTCAGCAATTAGACGCTGGACAAAGCACTCCAAAATATTGCAAAATTTATTGCTGTTCACATACAGATTTAAGAACATCAGGGCCAGAACTCAGTTATTCTGCAATACAAAAGAACTTCAGCTCATGAACAGCAGAAATGTCACAGAAATATGCTTTCCCTCTCTGCATTGGTTGGGGGGCGTTTGTGGAAGAATGGTGGGATTGGTGGGAGAATGTGCTTTTTTGAATATATAGTATACATTCTTTTGCGTTAAGCTTCCACAGATGAAAGTGCTCACGGTAATGTGCCCTTGTGACATTCTGTTTGACAATATCACTCTTTCTTCAAAGAAGAGAAAGGGAGAAGCTGTAGCTTTAAATTGTATGAGCATGGGAAAATCAGACATGGTAATAAAAGTGGATGCTTGAGTGTGTCAGATAAAATTTATTAGAAAGGGGTCCAGCTCAGTGCATTCCTATGCAAAATTCTTGGTAAGCTGCCAGAAAGTGAACTCTGAGCATTAGCGCAGTAGAAAATATTTATAATAGTGTAAGGCTGCTGGCTGTGATAAGTTTCTGCACTTTTAAAATAGCTTGCCACAAATTCAGAGACGTCAATAGAGGTCAAACTGCAGGGAACTACATAACTTAATGAATCAGTGATATGTGTACCAGACAGAAAGTATTACTATTGTGGAAAAAATGAATTAGTAACATGTGAAAATAATTTCTGAGCTGCAACAACACATACAGTAGCAATCAGGGTTAAGTTTCCAGACATGTACAATCTAATTGCTTTCCCAGTAAAGTCAGCACAATAGATTTCTTTTGTGCTCTTTTTTTTTTTTTTTTTGAGCACTATCTCCAATACAAATGACTGTGTGAAGACATTCTTCGGCACACCTCAGCAATGGCTGCACTTACTACTGCTGGCTCACATTTTATTGAAATTGGGCCTATGAGAAGGACTGTTGAACAACTTTCAAATATATCCTATTACTTCTACTTTAGAAAGATACGGACTTTGTTATCTGTGATAAGTTCTATTTGCAATAAATAGGGCTACATTGAGATCAAATTTTTATTTCTTTTGAATTTTAGTCCAAATTATGATAGTTAATACCTTTTCAATAAATTTTTTAAACCGTCCCATTCAAAGGAAACACCTTTTACTTCACACACAACGTTGGTGCAAAAAGCTGCCTTGAACAACATTTCGCTACAATTGCACTTCTCTCCTTCCTATGATTTGCTTTTGCATGTAGCACTTGTGTTTTTTTTGCTTGAAATCTAAGGGGAAAAAGCCCGCCCAAAACTGCTTTGCTTTGCCAGTGGGGACCATATGCCTTTGGACTCAATGGCGTCCCATAGGGTCACAACAGACTGTAGGTACAGCAGCACAAACAGTCAACAACTGAATTACACTTACTCCAAGGTACAGGAGTTATGACACAAAGTAGAAGGTTGACCTGACATCTACCAAATCTTAAATAGCTTTCCTCTTAAAAATAAAGACATAATTATGTATTAACCACCTCATAACTACGCAAGTCTTTAAGTACTATTTCCGAATATGTATTTTTTGAACTATGGTACTGCAGGCAAAATCTTTGTTAATCAAATATACATGGTTCCCTAAGCTGATTCAGGAATAATTTGCCAGGAACAAACATTTATGTAAGTTAACCATTCACCTGTTGGCTGATCTGACATAGCTGATGCTCATGATTCCTGGCAAACAGAGAATAAATGTATTAGCTGAAGTTTAAGCTAACATATCTTATTTCATAATATTAGCAAGAAAACAGCATTCATTTGGACTGTTAACAGTAATTCTCTCCTCCAAATCAACTCATTAAATGCATTCAAGCCATGACTTGAACACAATAAGCAAAAAATCAAGAAGAAACCACACTTTTATCTTGAGGACTGCCGTACATGTCTATCCTCTTTTTCCTCTTCCCATTTGCAAAGCCACAGGTAGTCTGTGTTATGCCCTCCTTAGAGAGAATATTGTTCTCATTAGACAACCAATTTTGAGATGAAAAACTCAAAATACGTGCTCAAGATAGTCACAGATGTGGTAAAATTTGCTCATCTTAGAGACGAATTTTCCTCCCAAAGTTTAGGCAAAAAGTATTGTATAGAAATTGCAGCTACATGGGACTTCATGTCACAAAGGGTTCAGCTTGAATTTGACTAAATATCTACTACATAGTCAGAGGTACAATTTTGCTAGGCTGAATTAGAGAATTTGCTGTCATATCTCCATAGCCATGACTTTCTGTACTAGGAAATAGTTAATCTTTTATTACAGTGGATAGCCTTGTGGGATTGCTTTAGTTATTCATTATAGAAATCAAAGTAAATTCTGCAGGATTGTGCAGTTTGGCTCTTCCAATTGGAAAAATCCTAATGATCAAAAAAGCATGTGTTCTTACTCAGATATGTTTTATGACATGGCTGTAAAATGTACCTACCACAGCTTTTTATTGTTTCACAGACAATAAGAACAGCCATTTTCAGGTTTCCATTGTTCTATAGCTGAAGCCATGAATATCCCCTTGGTCACTGACATGAGTGACAACTATACTTCCGTCTACTGAAGAGGCATGATTAATTACTAAGTTTCATCAATAAAGCTTATACCTAAAACTATAGAAATTATAGCATTGCATTTGAAACATGATTCCAAAGAGTATGTCAGCTTTTCAACCATAAACAGCGTCTGAGAATTTATGACTTGGCAGAAAGGCTTTTTTGAGCTAAATCTTAACATGTATGTTAGTAGTCCAGAAATAATTTATTTTCTGAGAACTGCCAGCCTTGCTCAGACAAGGTAGTGCTTCAGCTGTACAAGGAGTCCCATTCACTACAATGGAAATAACCAGGCAGGAGAGAGATCCTGGATGATTTAAGAATTAAATTTCAGCTATGAAGCTATATTCTTCTCAGAAAACAAACCTGGGAAAAAAAAAAAAAAAAAAAAAAAAAGGCATATTTTCCTTTTGGGAAATATTTTTAAAGAAACTTATACAGAAAAAGCAAATGCTGAAATTTCAGTACTACTGAAATCTAAAGTTTTCATATTGAATCCCATTTGTTCAGATCTGTATTTGAAAACATGTAGTTACCTTTTATTAGTCATTTTATATTACTGAGCTGTATTTTTGTATGAATTTATTGTAATTGCATTTGAGTGGGGGATTGATAATAATTAAAAAGATTCATTCTTATTATGCCTGAAAGAATAGAGATTTTATAGAACTCAGTGGGATTACAGGCACACTGTTCCTCACAGGAATGACTGTTTGCAGGAAGGGAGAGAATCTAAGGATTTAATAGCTTGTCTCAAATTCCCAGGTCCTTGACTGCAGTAATTCAATTACAAAAATCCTGAACTTTCATTGCCAGTGCTTATCATGTGGTCAGGAGAACTGTCCATCTTTTATTATAGCAAAAAAATCCAGACCTCTCTGGACACCATCTGCTTCTTGGTTTTTTGGAACTTCCTTATATTTCTCCTATCTGCCGACATTTCCAAACCGTATTTTCCCAGTAAATCCCCAAAGTACGAGCTGAACTCACATTAAATTTTGAGCTGCCACTTGGCACCCTAATTAAAGAGCAAGCCTTAACATATGCTTTGAATGTTGCTACAGCTCATCAGCTGTCAAATAGCTGCCATGATGCCCCAGTCTCTCTAGTGATTATTCATTGTATTAAAAGTTTTTAATGAGGGGAACTGTTTAAAAACAGTTATATCTCTAGGTGATAAATATCTGAAAAGATTTGAATTGCCAGTTTCTGGGTGCCGTAATGCTCCATTATCTAGAGCATGCCTGCACTAAGTGCTGGAGAAGGGAAGAGGAATATTATAAATTAGAGATTACAGAAAACAGGGGTGCGGCTTGTTGGCAGGTAGTCTTCCATTTACGAGCATAGAAGTGAACTAGAGTATAAAACCTTATAGAGAAATAAGTGAATAGTCTTTTCCGGAAAAAGAGGAGGCTTTCAATCTGTTGAGAACAAAAGTACTAAAACCTAACTCAGCCACCAACAGCCCAAGCTGTAGAAACTCAGGTCATACACAAGGTCTCATCTCACCCTGCAAAAGGGATCAGACTGTGACCCTCTGAGCCATCTGTGTGGTTCTAATCACATCTGCTCTGCCCAGGGCCAGCATCCACAGAACCAGCCACCTTGCCCAGGCTGCACAGATCAGACATGTCTGAGCTGCTGTCTGCACATGTGTTTCCATATCTGCACGGTGTCTCAAATTTTTTCCTTGTCATTGTACAATGTGCGTTTTTCAAGGGTTCTTGATATTGTATAGCTTCAGAGAATTGCCACATTTGAGTTGACATTTCAGGACTGTTCTGTTGCACCATAAGAAAAGTAAAGTAATGCAGTCTAGTAAACTTGGCCAAAACTAAAGTACCCTGCTTTTTCCTTTCACTTCTTGTTTCCCAGTGGTCTGGTATATGATTGGGTCATCTCAGTGCTTTGTTTTTTTTTTTTTTTTATTGTTGTGAGTTGGGTTTTTTTATTTCATTTTATTGTTTTATGTATCCTTGTCTTAGTTTTTATGATTCAAGCATTGCTCCTTTCACGTTTACAACTACTAGCACAAAAGGTAACAGCTACAGTGCTGCCAGAATAATTGTCTTTCCTAGTTCAGGTGTTGATCCTGTTGTTTGATCCATCTGAGTGGTAAAACTTGCCTGTGCTGAGGCATTTGTAGAAAGGGAAGCTTGGAAGCATGGCATATCCTCGTTAACAATTTGCTGTAAAATTAGTGCCCTGCACTTTTTTATTTTTAGTTTTTTCTTGGTTTTAAGTAGGTGATAAATATTGAGTAAATGCACAAACTAAAATATACAGACTCTTGTATGATCATATGGATTTCCATGCTGGGAGACTGCAAAATCCAGGGCTTTCCAGGATGGAAACAATGCAGAAGTCTGCAGTGCCCATGTCTCTCATGTTTAATGATGAATTAACTCCAGAACTTCAAGGTGGTTTGGAACACATTTTCTTTTCCACTATAATGTTTCATGAAGTGTGAGTTGTTGCAATTTTTTTTTTTTTTTTTTTTCTGCAGATGTTGCTGGCAGAGCTGCACCACGTTTGCTTTTTGATATGGTAGAGGTGAGGGAAAAGGAACGTGGAACTGAAGTGGGTCAGTTCTCCCTGACGCTATTCTCACTGACAGAGTTGCAAAATTCTTACAAGACAAATATTGCAGACCCACTTTGAATGTTTACAGAACCAGTACTTTAACATACATAGACTCCTAGAATCATAGAATAGTTAGGGTTGGAAAGGACCTTAAGACCACCTAGTTCCAACCCCCCTGCCATGGTCAGTGACGCCTCACCCTAGACCATGCCTCCCAATGCTCTCTCCAACCTGGCCTTGAGCACTGCCAGAGATGGAACATTTACCACTTCTTTGAGCAACTTATTCCAGTGCCTCACCAACTTCACATCTTGGCCCCTCAGCTCTAATAATTCTTTGAAAGCCTGTGGCTCTGAAAAAGACAGACATGAATAACAAGTCACGAAGCGTAGAGTACCTTAGTGTTACTCCAGTCAGCATTGCCACTCTTTTTCTTGTCTTTATTACATATATATGGCATATGGCAATTCCTGTGATATGGCACAGTAACCCCTCTCACTTGCTCCTCTGCACACCAGTGAGGGGCAGCAAGCATCACTACTGGCTTCCTAATACTGTTGGAGCTATGTCTCTGCTCATGGCAGGGAAAATAGAAATCCCCAAGAAAGCAAGACAAGAGAAACCAGATTATTGCTAGCAGCCAACCCTAGATTCTGAGAAGGCATTGATGTGACAATTAATCTCACCTAATTTTAGAGTTGGGACTCAGCTTTAATTTAAAACACCCAGTGTCTACACATGAACCTGAGCTCCCTTTACTGGCAGTGAACACTCAGAACAGCCTGGAGCCTGACCAGTAAGTGGGAGTGGGATTCAGTTGCCTCATCATCAGCGTCTTTTGCTACCTCAGATGCCCTCCGAGGTCTTGCGTGGCCACCAGCTACTGCTCTGGAAGGGGCTACTGAAGGGACATGTCACCCACAGATCCTGGGTCTGCATGCACCAGCTCTGAGGAAGCCACAGATGTCTGCACTGGGGACAAGAAAATGTGCTCTTTGGTGCTGAAAATGGCCTTAGAAGCTTACGCTGTGGTGGACATTTCTGAAATTCACATGCTTGAGCTACATATTGAGACTCCTGTGAGAGAAAATGTAAAGAAATCAGCATTTCTCAGGGGTAGTTCTCCTAAGCTAATTTAGGGTTTATCTTGAAAAGATGTTACAAAGGTGTCTGAAGGGATCCATGTGCCTAGTTCCACATTAAATGTCCAGAGGTCAGAATATGTGTATGAGACTGGTAGTTATGACAGAGGGCCTACAAGAGACATGGAGCCTTTTTCCAGCTGCCAGTGGCCAGGGAGGTTGTCCATAAGCATCCCAGTTGCCTCCATCTTGGCACTGAGCCTCCATTTCTCCTCTGACTAGCTGAGGTGTAACTCCTCCACTGTCTAAAGAGCTACAGATAGGTGGGATGAATTCTGTTCAGTCTGGGGCTATAAGAGTAAATTAATTGTCCTTCCCTGTTCCTGGCATCCTGTTTGTACATGGAGGCTCCCAAACCCATTAAGCTGGCATGGATTGTGGAAGCAAACACTCAGTTTGCCGAGACCCGCCATGCCTGTGGCACAACTCTGCCTACTTTCACATCGCTCCTTTCAGTCTGTGCCATTTGTCAAGAAGCAATCTTCTGGAGACTAAACTCCAGCTGGCAGCTTCCGCTGGCTTTCCAGACAGCAAGGCAAAAAGCTGGAGAAACTGAGAGTAGAAACCCAGACCTACTTCAACAGCTTTTCTGAGGCAAATCATATTTCAAGGGGCTTAGTTGTATGTTAAGGGATGGACTGAAAAGTAGGCTTAAATGGGAATGCAATTTTGTCGTTAGCTACAATGCAGCTAACCTCAGGAATAATGTGGAGGAAATTTCCTTCACAGGTACGTTATACCATATAGAAAACTGTAGTAAATTTTAGCTGTTGTAGGAGAAATAAAACAATAAGGAAACAATGAAATAAATGGGAATGAGACTGCAATCTAGTCATAAAGTGAAAGCTTAACATAAAAGTTTATTTAAGAAAAAAATGTTAATTAATAATTCAAAGTAGAAGAAAATAAAATATTGAGAGTAAAAAAATGCATAGAATAATAAATATGAATTGGGTGGATTGGGTAAAAGCATGCTAACACATTAAAAATACAGACTGCTTTGGTCCCACTGAGTGATATTGATTATATTCTTACTGTAATTCAAGCTTCACTGGCTTTATGCTAATATGTGAATTTTTGATAAAGAGTAGAAACCAGAGTGATATTATAAAGAATCCACATACTACTCAACCACTTCCCCTGGACAGCCTATTCTAATGCTTGACAACCCTTTCCATGAAGAAATTTTTCCTAACATCCAATCAATGTGTATACCTGAAGATGAAGGACCCAGGCCCTTCTCAGTAGCGATCAGTAACCAGACAAGAGGCAATGGGCACAAACTGAAACAGTTTTTTCCTGTGAGGGTGATAAAATCACGGCATAGATTGCTCAAAGAGGTAGCGGAGTGTCTATCCCTGGAGGTATTCCACAGTATCTGGTCATCAACCTGGGCAACTTGCTCTAGCTGGTCCTTCTTAAGCAGAGAATTTGGACTCGATGATCTTAGGTGCTTCCTTACAACCTCTCCCATTTGTAATTCTGTAGTTCTTCACATCTCACTGATCTTACTAGCTCCATCAAATACAGAATGTGTGGACAGCAGCCTTACCACCCACTGCTGACATGATAGCCCAGGTTAGAGCATTGCCCCAGGCCTGAAGCCGTTGCTCTGACATGCCTAAGCAGATCTTCCTAAAGTGTCCTTCTTGCATTTTCAAGCTGGTTTGGCCCATGGTCCACTTGGTGGTATGGGCACTTGGCAGAAATGCAAGTGCCAGGGCTCCTGGGAAGGACTGATCCTGCTGTCCCACACTGTCCAGCCGGGGGAGACAGAGGCCGTCTTGCAGAGCAGGGCACTGCTACTGGGTAAGAAACTCCTTTCCAGCTAAAATCTGTAAGCTCCTGGGGGAAAGACAACAACTTTATTCTATATTTGAGCCATACCTTCCTAGCATATGTCCTGCTTGGTTCAGGTCAAGCACTCCCTCATTCTATTGTCAGTACAAATGCAAACAACAAGCTGTCTGAAAACTAATCAGTAACAGGAAAGCAAAGAAAGAGAAAGAAGCCAAAACCCATACAGCCCTTAATTTTTTAAGCTGCAAACCATCAGTGGTGTCAGTCAGCAATAAGACCAGTACAAACATCGCATTAGGGATAATAGAGACACGTTTAGTGATTGAAAGGCTCTGACTCAATGGGGAAGTATTTTTTGCTACATTATACACCTTTGTAAATCAAGGTAAGTTTTGGGGACATCACATAAACAACCCAGTTCTTTTCAGACTCAGTCGCTCCTAGCTTTTCTAAAAGCTCCAGATTGAGCCAGGCTGTCCAAATCCTATTAAAGTAGGTAAATTCATGTATAAAGGAATGTTCCTTGGACTACAATAAGGTTTCCCACCAATTTTCCTTTGATTATATTGCAGATGACAGTTTATAATAGAACTGCAGACTACGGTAACACGGAAAAATACATAAAAATTTAACATTTACTTATTTCCAGCTCCTTGTCAGACATCAGAGGGCTTTCAAAAATTAAGCTAGGAATTTACAGCCTGACACAATCACATGTGCGGTAATAAGAATAACATAAATATCAAATGTAATCTTCCCCATCCCGTCCTTCCCCCACCTTTGAAAAGAAGCAACATTGGAGAAGTATTAAAAAATAACTTGGACTTTTAAGGGGAAGATGACAGTAAATACAAAAAGCCACAGGGAAACAATTTTTCTCACCATGTGAGGAGACGCAGTCAGTAAATTCTCTACATGCAAGAAAATAACTCTTTCGGAAAAACCTGTGCATAATGTATGTACTACTGTTTGCTCTTTCTTTCTTTCTTTCTTTCTTTCTTTCTTTCTTTCTTTCTTTCTTCCTTCCTTCCTTCCTTCCTTCCTTCCTTCCTTCCTTCCTTCCTTCCTTCCTTCCTTCCTTCCTTCCTTCCTT
>JAOEHY010007459.1:0-36523 GCA_025447955.1 Psilopsiagon aurifrons | reverse complement strand
GCTGAGGCCGGCCATGGTGGGGTTGGGGTTGGTGGGGGGCGCGGCTTTGTCCTCCGGCCCGGCCGTCCTGAGGGGAGCTGAGGGGCCGTGAGGCGGGCGGAGGAGGAAAGGCCGAGCCGAGGGTGCGGGGCTGTTCTTTTGTTGTTTAAAACTCCATAAAGCTGCTCAGAGATAAACCCACCCCCTTGAAAGAAGATAAAGCTGTCTGCTGAGGGCGTAGGGGGCTTGGTGAGGGGGTAAGACAGCGAAAATAGGGTCTGAGGTTTATTGCGCCCTCGGAAAGAAGGGGAATCTCCCTCAGAGTCCAGCGGGAATGGCAGCCGAGGGGGCAGGATAACTGCGAGGTGCCCCATGGAGCCTTTGCATTGACCTGGAGCTGCTGCTGGTTTCTCTTTGCCTGCAGTGCTGTGTCTTTGCTTATAGCGTTGGCATTTCCCTTTGTTCCTTCCAGGAGTTTGTCCTAGGCCCTGGGGAAGAGCGGAGTTCCCGAGCTAAAGGCGCTGGGGAGGGTGGTGTGACCGCCGGTTAGTCATAACAGTGGTGAGGGGCAGAGCTGGCCAGATAAGCCAAAAGCATATATTTAGTCTGACTTTGAACCGCAGTGTTTTCCTTCAAAACTTGACCATGTGAGTCAGTGACTCATAAAGAGATCATATTTCTCCCCATTTTGCTTTGGAAGAGATGCTGGAATAGCAAGTTTGCCGCTGAAACCAGGCTTATTCCTGTTAGCTCCCCACCAGCAATCGGAGGTCTTGACTGGGATCCCTTGTTTCTAAGGTGCTTAGCTCTCTTTGTAATTAACTTTATAGAATGCAGGGTTGAGATGTGGAAAGATGTTGGCGTTCGTGTGCATAATTTAGGGAGAAACGTGGTGGATTCTGGATTTTGTAAGGGTATGCATGTGAAATCCTTCTTTCCTTATTGTTGGTAAGAGTGTGAGGGCGAAGCAAAGGGATCTAGATTTCTGGATGGAGAAGATGCGGCTTTAGTTCTTTTGAATGCTCGAACACAGCTGAATGTGTAAAACAAACTTAATCAGGTAAATGCATGAACCAGGTTGTCTTTTGCACCAAATACAGAGTAACCATGCACAACTGCACTTCAGCTTTTGTCACCTGAATTCCATTTCTAAACGAATTGCAGAGCGTGCAGCATGGTGGAGCATGGGGGGAAGGATGCAAACCATCCCTCTTAGGTTTGGTTACAGTTAGAACTTGCACCCCACATTGAGTTCCATTGTTGAGCTGGTTTGGTTTGGCTTTCCAGCACTTCAGGTTTGTGAGAGATTTGATTTAGTGAAGGCCGTGTGGCAAACCAAAGCATATGAGAGCCTGAGATATGATGTGAAGGCTTTAGACAGGCTATTCTAAGGAGAATGGTAAAATGCCAGTGCTCTAAAGGTTTGTTTTACAGCCTTGCAATTGCACAAGTTTTCAAAATACTAAGTAATGTAACAAAGGCTAATACTTTAATGTCCTTAGGAATTTGGAGATGGGAGACCTGAAGAAGTGTAAGGGGAAACGTGCTACTGCTTTATCAGGACATCATCTGCTTTACTCTTAAACCCTCCTTCCAGGCTTCTCTCTCACTTGCTAACTAGGTGTTTGAGTACCAGTTGCTCTCATTCTTGTTTCCAGTCTTGAAATGCCCCTTACAAGTGGCTCATGAGCTCATTCTGTCAGACTGGTTTATTTTTCTCTGTGTACTTTACCTATGGATTATTAGCTATGCATTGGAAAGAAAGTTTTCGTTCTACCTATTGAATTATCCATATATTATGAGTGAAATAATCCGCAATAATCTCTTCTTAATTAGAAAGAGAAGGGTAAGCGAACAGAACGATGGTATGTTAAAGAACTGAACTATAGTGGAATAGTAATGAGAAAAAAATTCTCTATCTAACTCGTGTGTCTGAAAAGCTGGATGAAGAGAAAGCTTTTTAGAGTTCATTTGTTTTGGTTTACCTAGAATAAAGGCCATAAAATACAGCAGCAGCTCTTGGCCAGGTCATCTGTTCTGCTCGCTAGTCACAAAAGTGTTAATTGAAAGTGTCCAACTTGATACTTCACAGGGGATAAACTTACCAGAAAGTATGATGTCAACCTTATTAATTAGCCTGGTAAAAAGCGTTGAATTGTTTCTAGATGTTATTTCTTCCCTTGTTACGAGTTTTGCTTCTTGCTGTCAGTACTCCAGCACTCGCCCTCTGTGTCTCCTGAAAGTCAGACAAGATGCTGAGTTTGTGTATGTGTTTCATGAGGGATTATCTGCGAAGCACATTAACTTGGTTGTTTCAGGCAGGGGGACTAATGTCTAGGTTGCATGCAAATTCCGACAGTTCTTTGGATTTCTTTCATAATGCTCATTATGCAGTGAGGTTGGGTAGGTATAATGTAATATGACGTAGGCTATGCTGCTTAATGAACAATACCATGCTTATCATTGCTAACGGCTGGGGTAAAAAGCCAGTTTCTACACCTTAAATATATGCATAGGGCCTAGAATTAGCAGCAGTCTTTGGAAGTGGATGTTGGTTTGGAGAGCTGTTTGAAGAGGAATCTTTCAGTGCAGTGAAGGAAGATACATGTTAATTTGAGCAAGGAAAGACTTCCTTGTTCTGTTTGAAATCATGTCAGTGATTGTTCCTAAGCTTCTTGCGGTAGGAAAGCTAGAAGGGGTTTTCAAACCAGCTTGAGAGCCAATGGTCAAATTGACTTTCACTGCAAATGTAGCTTCTGTTTATGTGTTTAAATAGCATCCTTCATTGGAAGTTTGGTTTGCATCTCCATCAGCTTTATACATAATGTAAACAGGGTTGACATGTGACTGGAGCATGACAAAGCTTGTTCTGATGGTGTTGCAGATGTGGAAGGCTACTGCAGGCCTCGCTGTTTGTATCAACCAGGTTGATGGAACTGATGACTGGGAGACGGATCCTGATTTTGTGGTACGGCTTTTAAATGTTACTGATCCATTCAGCACAAGTGCATAGCATGATGTGTTAAAGAGGAATTCTTCAGGGTGGGGGCTATATCTCAGCAAAATCAACTGATAGGATCGTATGCCTGAAGACAAAGAATTAGCAGTTTGTGCTTGTGGGTGATTAACAAAACTACCTTGTCTTGGCTGGGTACTGCGGGGAAGTCTGTACAGAAGAGGTTTGCATCAAGAAGCAGTACCCTCTTGGGGCTTGAATGTCTGCTCTCTGCATTTCAGCAGGGGACAAAGCTTGGGGCTCAGGGCAGAAGAGAAGTGAGGGTGGTGGTAGATACTCTTCTGATGTTACTGGCTGCTGAAGGCTTTTGCTGTGAACTCAAGCCCAGGTAACTAGTGATGTGTGTTTGGGCTTTTAACTCTTCTTTATATGTCTTTTGCAGAATGATGTGAGTGAGAAAGAACAGCGCTGGGGGGCTAAAACGGTGAAAGGATCCGGCCATCAAGAGCACATCAAGTAAAGCAGCTCTCTTTTTCAATTTATTAATAGTCACAATCCCAGGTGACTTTTAATCAACTCATGTTCTCAGTTACTTGTATCTTCATAATTAAACAAGACTCTCTGTAGAAGATTATTTGCCAGATTGATGGTCTTTCAAATGTGTCAGTACCTTCAGATCTGAAATGAAGATCAGGAATGTGGTTTAGGGACTCTTAAATCTGACTTTGTAACTGGAAATGGTTTTTTTCCTGCCTCTTCGTGTTTGGAAGGCTTCTTTGTTCTATTTTGGGACCAGAGCCAATAGTGCCAGGAGAGAGGTTTCTGTTGAGTGATCTGAGCAGCTCCATTTTGGTACTTTAAGGGTACATTTGGTCCCTTAATTCTTCAGCTTTGTTGAGAAAACTGCTATCAAACTCATAAAAATTCTGCCAGTGACAAACTGAGCCTTCTGTCAGAAAAGCAAGTGGATGTGTCAGGAGGACTGTGTGAGACATCAGTGATCCGTCTTCTGAGTCTTGTGCTTTTAATGAGAAGTGTCTGAGACTCAACTTTAAAGCAGTTTTAGGAAATCTGTGGTTGTGACGTTCATTTGGGTTTGCTTGTGTATTTCTGGGGCAGCGACGCTCATGGTATAAAGCTAAGAATAAATGTCATCAGTGTTGCAAAGGGAAAGTGACTGAACTAAGTGGGTTACTTCAGGGATCAATGTAATTCTGCCCTACTTGGAGTGCAGTGGGGATGCTTACAGACTGCATTCCACCTGAGGAAGCTTTAAACTCCAGTGGGAAGCGTTTAAAGGTGCAGTTTACTACCTTGGCTTATTCTTCTCATATGTAGCCTGTGCTGTAGGAAGTTCAGTTCCTGCATGTTGCAAGGGAACATTTGGGGAAGAGAAAGGGCATGTCTCTTTCCATCCTTCCTTTATATTACAGTTGTGTCCAGAATGCTTAGTTAGAATCAGAGTCCTGTTACCATAGGGGCTGTCTGATAGGAGATGATCGCTATTCTGAAAAGTTGCCATCTATATAAAAAGTGTTGGAAAGAACTTGAATTAGGATATTAAAAGAAAACATGTTTCAAGCACATAGGAATTCTAAGTAGTTGGTTGTTCAAATAGCAAAATACCCTTCAGTCTTAAGCCCAATGTTTTGCACTAGGAAAACTGTCCAAAAAGGCAGCCTTGTCTAGTGTGAGGTGTCCCTGCCCATGGCAAGGCGGTTGGAGCTGAATGATCTTAAGGTCCTTTCCAACCCAAACCTTTCTATGAAGCTAAGAATAAATTCTCTTGCTCCGAATAGCAAGAAGTGTTTTGTGCACTGATAAAGTGAGAAGGGCTTGAAAAATACAAGTTGTCCAACTTTAAGATGATATTTTTATCATCTTTCTATTTTGCATCTGTTTGAAGTTATCTTCTGAAAACGTTCTTAGTAAAACTTACTGCTTAATTATCTGTCTTTAAAGTATTCATGAGCTGAGAGAGAATGTATTCCAAGAACACCAGAACCTCAAAGAGAAGGAGCTTGAAACAGGACCAAAAGCTTCCCATGGCTATGGAGGGAAGTTTGGCGTTGAACAAGATCGCATGGATAAAGTAAGTATGAATGCTTCTCTGGGATGATATTGTAAGTAAGTCTTGCCTCACTTTGCTTGTGGCCAGCACAACTACGTATGTGAGGTAAGCTCGGTGAAGATGCAAAAATGTTCCAACTTTGCTAGTTTCAGAGATGCAGGAGCTGACATCATGGCATAAGCTTTATACAGCGGTGGCTCATTTTGATGGCAGAAGGAGCACTCTCGCAGTGCTCTGTCAAGGACACTTCTAACCACTACTACCCAATTGTGTCAGGCCATCATGTTCTGTTCCCCGGATAGATCAAGGTGCTGTTACATGAAGAACTGAACTAAAGCACTTAAAGCATCAGGAACAAGTATTTCAGGTGGCAAATTAGGCATATGTGGATGATGAGAAGTTCTGTGATGCACAAGGGGCCCACATTTTTGTTTGATGCATTCTCTGTCTTCAGAGCAAATCTGCATGCTTATGTCCTGAGTGGATTCCCCTGGAGCCTTGGCTTCAAGTTTCTAAATGTATATTTTTAAATTAACAAAGTACTTAATGCATGAATAAATCCAGTTTAGTTTCAGTTCTGTGCCAGAGAATGAAGAAAATGGTGGGCAGCAGTGGTAAACTGTCAACAGTGACAAGTAATCATTGTATTTAAAAAAAATCATTGATTTACTTAAGGACTTGATGGCAGTTGAAGTTACACTCTATTAACAGAAGAAATGATAATTGTTAAGGTAATTCTATTAGCCGTGTGATAGTTAGGCATACCAACTTCTGGCTAGTTTTCTTTCATGTACTCTTAAAGTAAGAACCGAACTGTTTCCTGAACAAGGATGATTGATTTTCTTACTTTGTTTACTTTCTAGGTTTGTAGTAATTTGGCAGCTTTTAAGTTTTTCCTGGATTCCCATATTCCAGAGTAAATTGTTGTATAATTCTCAGTGAAATAGGCTAGCCTAAGCTTTGAATCTGAGAAAGGAATTGCTGAGCACATTTAATCATTAGTCCTGTGTAGCTCCTAGCATCAGCACTTTATCCCTCTCCTGAGTGATACTGGTGGTAGGAGATGTTCGTAAATCATGTTCTTAGTAAAGCTTTCTTCCTTATAGCTGCAGTTCTAAAACCTCCTCATTGAGATCTCTCCTTCACAGGTATCTATTCCTCTTTGCAGGTGTGCGTGTGTTAAGGCTTGACTCACCTAAATCAATGAGTGTAACTGCAGCATTGTCATGGTACAGGCTTTTACTGTATTTAGGACAAAACCTTGGTGCTGACTTAAAATGAGCTGCCATATTATCCTATATGGCAGACCTCCATAACTGATTTAAAATGTATGATGGTATTGTGCTGAGGAATTCTGAGGGCAAATTACTCTGAATTACAAGTTTCTAAGAAAAATAGTTTTCCAAGTCTTTTCTAAGGAGGGGTTTGTGGTAATGTTTGGTATTTGATGAAAATCAGAGTTCTGGTACAGCATAAAGAAAACAACATGCTTAAACCTCACCTACCTCAATTGATACAGCAAAAGAGAGGTCACATAAGCCCCAGACTTTTCAGAGCTTCATGTCTTTCATAAATGTAATGGGAAACAGGAGCCTTTTCTGTGACATTTAACAGTTATTCTGCTACAGAACACCTGCAAAATGAACAAGAGTATGACTGTTTCAGTCAGGAAAAGAAAGGAACTTTTATATTGCTTGTAAGCTAAGGTAGTGTCCTATTATTGCTATCCTTGTTCTCTTGGTAATTACTTCACCCATTATGTGTGGTAATGTTTTGCTTTCCTGAGTGCTGGGAATGTTCCCTGTAATTACTGTAAAAGGCAAGTTACTTACTAGACACCTTGTGTCCTCAAATGAATTCACCTTGGTCCAGCTGTCTGGTGCTGGTAGAAGGCAGTTTGTCACTCCTCAAAGGTCAGAACTTGGGGCTGCTGCTTGGAGGGCTCCCTGCTGCAGATGCAGATGCAGATGCTGACTGCCTTGTATGTGGGGCGGTGGTGCAGTTGAGTCATGAGAGTTGATTGTCACAGGGTGCAGCCTCTTCATCTGATCATGCCTCTGTGTGGCAAGTTATACAGTCTTCTCTTTCTGCCTCTGACAGTAATTATATGCATTTGAGACTCAAATGTTAAAGTGGCAAAGTGCAAGTTGCTTTGGCCAGAGCTCAGGTTTGTACTGGACAATAAAAAGTATTTCTGCTATATTATGCACCCCTCATGGTGCTTGACTCTAGCATCAATCCCAGGATCTAGAAAGGTGTCCTAGCACTAAAGTAACACTAGCAAATGCTGTCTGCATGTACTTGCAGGTGTGTAATTACACATCCCTGGGTCTTACCTGAAGCCAGTCACAGTGTGATGCAACTGTGCCTCAGCTTGTTGTGTTCAGCTTGAGTTCCATGGACAAGCTCAAACTGGAGACTGTGATGTTGGGATGCCTTTGGCACAGGGAGCTGTGCCTTAATGTGGAAGCACCCTTCACGTTGAGATGGTATTTTGCAAGTGAGGAGAATGTATACAGAAAAGATGCCTAAATTTTATTTGTGATCAGAGCCCTTCATTAAAAGAATATCTGTGGAAAACCTAGCTGTGGTTGTATTTGATCACAGTCTACTGTCTGGGACTAATCCTTACTTCAGATTTTGCATGAACACTATCAGGATTCTGTCTGTATCTTTCTTGCTTATCATTCCTGTGCTTTCAAAGTAAAAATACAAAATTTAAAGCAGTCTTCATGAAATAGTCACTGCTGTCAGACTGTATCTTGTCACTTCATTGCCTGGGCTGTGTTGGTAGCATGGTGATGGTCTCAAAGACCTCTCAAGAGAGTAGCCATTTCCAGGGAAGTCAGTTTCCACAAGAACACTGGCAGTGATGCGTATTTGTAACAGAGCTTATCCTCAGGTTACATGGTGCAGTGTTTTCCATGCAGAACTGTGTAGAACTGCTGGCTCTTTCTGAACTTTCCATTTGTTTTTAGTCAGCTGTTGGACACGAATATCAAGCCAAACTTTCTAAGCATTGCTCCCAAGTGGATTTGGTGAAAGGGTTTGGTGGCAAGTTTGGAGTGCAAACTGACAGAGTTGACCAGGTAAGCGATTCCATTTCATATACAGCTACTCACAGTAGTTAAGTTTCTCATTTTATGTGTACAGCTGAAAAATGCCAATACCTTAAAATGCTGTTCTGCTCTTCCAGCTGTATATGAAGTTTAGCAGTAAACTAACACCTGACTTTTATGGAGATAAATAACTGTTTAAAGCAAGATAGGCCCTAATGGGAAATTAAGATGAGTTGAAAGGAAAATCTACTAAATAATCATACAAACGAATATGGCCTGAAGTTAAGTAGGTATTTACGCTCCTGATAAAGGAGGTCAGAGCAGTGTGGAAAGACAACAGGAACTTCCTGTGCTGTGTCCGCTGAAATGCATGCAGTTTTTCTGTTAGATACTAACTCTTTGTCATGCAATTTTATTTCTCTTCCAGTCAGCTGTTGGATTTGAATATCAGGGCAAAACTGAGAAGCATGCCTCCCAAAGAGGTAAAGTGGTGAGGTGGTCATCTCGGTAGACACATGTATTTTATCAATAGTAGAATAGATCTCTACTCTTCTACTGTTTGTTTGGTGAGGCAGTTGTTTAGTAATGTTATCAGTGAATCAAATGTTGAAGGGGTTGGGAGGAAAACAAATAAATAAATGAGTTTCAGAGCTATTTCCAGAGTTGATGAGGTTTTAAGACAAGGAAATAGCATCATCATGATTGTCGGCATGAGTCTTATTTGTCTTTTACAAGTGAGGATCATTTTAGGAAGACTGGGAGTTGTTCTTTAGTGTATTGCACCCTATTGGAAATAGGGAGTAGATTTAAGTGGACCCATCATAAACTGTAGGGCTGTTGCCCATCTTATTTTGTGTGTTTAAACTTTGTGTGCTGAAGAGTGATATTTCAATTTGAAAGAACTTTTTTCACCTCAATTGCTGTGATGGTTCCATTAAAAGCTTCATAATTTCATTTTTGCTCTCAATGCAGACTAAAGTGGTTTTGGTGCAAAATACGGAATACAGGCTGACAGAGTGGACAAGAGTGCAGTAGGGATTGATTACAGTATAAAACATGAGCCACAGAAGGGCGAGTAGGCACTTGTAGTAGTGGGCTTATCCTCTGGTGTACAGGCAGTCATGGTAAGGCAGTGTTGTAAAATACTAGTTCTTTTACATCTGTTGAACTCATACCCTGCTGAAAGTTAACACTGAATAAAATTGATGTTGCTGAGAACTTCACTTCTAAGCAAGAAACCTAAACCACAGGGCTTGCCTGCTCTGAAGTGATGAGCCAACTGCGCTAACTTCAGGAGCATTTATCAGATTTAGAGTTGTTATTCTTGTGTTGCTACTCAGGTTTCCAGGCAGTTCTGATCAAAAATTGACCATTTCATTGAAAAATTGTGACATTTTTGCCATCTCTTTTCTGTTTATCTCAAAGAAGCATTTACACTCTAGAAATGCCAAAGAGTACAGGGGGGTGTTTGTTTAGGAGCATCCAGGCTGTTGCTGACATTGGTTTTGATGTTCACTTTGCCCTAAGTGTCTTAAGAATTTTATCAAGGAATCAAATAGCAGAGCTGCTGATACTGCCCAGCAGCTGATCTCCACATGATGCTGTTTTGTTTTCCATCCTGAAGAGTTAAAGAATTCTGAAGTATTTATGACTTAAATGTTTGGAATCAAGATTAAGTGGGGGTGTCAGTTCTTCATTTAATACAGGATGTAATGTTAGCAGGTCTGATTATTACAGTTTTTCAAGGAAATGCTTTGTTATTGAACACTTGCAAACAAAATTCTTCAGTCTTATCTCTAGATTATTCTAAGGGCTTTGGCGGTAAATATGGTGTTGACAAGGACAAAGTGGACAAAAGTGCTGTTGGCTTTGAATATCAAGGCAAAACGAATAAAACATGGATCACAAAGTCTTTTATTATTGTATTTCAAAATACTAGTTCAAATCAAGCAGCCTTTTAAACTCGGGATAAATATTTTGGTTAGGGTGGAGTTTTTTGTGGTAAATGTGTGTTTGCCCTTTGTCTATGCAGATTTTTGTTCCCCTTGAATGAAAAGAAAGGCATTGTAAACTGTCCCTGTGTGTTTCACAAGCACATTTCCAAAGGACTTCATGTCTATGGGGATGTTATTGAAATAAATGTGTAATTGCACAGTTTTGTGGTATTCAGAGGAGGTATCAAGTCCTTCATTATTTCTGTATCCATGCTCTACATGTGGCTTTAGGTAGGAGGTGCATCAGACTCTTCACGTCTTTAAGTGTTACTGAGTCTGTGTGCTGTCACCTGCGCTGGCTTTGTGGTGCTTCCTTGCTCCGTGATCCCAGAGTTACTGAATGGTATCCTACCTCTCTGCTGAGACAGCATAGCAGGGAGGGGAAAGAGGGAAAGATACTATAATTAATGACAGGGCAACTTATGCCATAACATTTTGCTGTGTTGTGTTTTATTAAATACTCTTTACAGTCATGAACTGCAATAATGTTTTCTGAAACTTCATGCATACAGATTATGTAAAGGGGTTTGGAGGCAAGTTTGGTGTGCAGACAGACAGACAAGACAAATGTGCACTTGGCTGGGATCACCAGGAGAAAGTGCAGCTGCACGAATCCCAGATAGGTATATCAGTTCACAATTCCTTGCCTTTCTTTCTGACTTCCTCATTTTGACATTTCTCTTCCTGTGTGAACCCTTCTCCTATAGTATCTTTGGCCACAGCATTACAGTAGCTGACATGGGTCTCCTTTTTCTATGTTTGAATGGTTGCTGTGTATTGCGTGTACTGGTGTCTGCAAAGCAGGTTTAACACATCTGAGTCCCTAGAAACTCTGACTTCTCCAGATTTATTACTCCAGTAATAAATTCTCACTGGAGAAGCTTTATGAGTTTGCAGGTAGCCTGGATTGTTTTTAACCTTTTCAGTTGAGTTGTTCAAACCACACATTAACAAATAATCTTCCTTTTCTGGTTTCTGTTATAGTACCCCTGGTTTTATGCAGGGGAAATCTAATATCTAATGCCGTCCTTTCTCGTTGCCAGTTGAGGTACCTATTCCTATGGAATATAGGTACCCAGAGCAGAAGTTGCTCCCCAGCCCTCTGCCTATCACCACCCTTAACTTAAAGAAACAAAATAAATTGGTTTGTTTTTCAATTAAAGAAATTAAAAGTGATCCCCAGATTTGTTCCTTGAGGATTACCTGGAGGCCCCCTCCCTTTCTGTGCCTTCATTTTACACCATATATTATAATGGCTCTTCTAAGGCAGCAGTAGGGAATGGTCATAGCTCTTAGTTCAAGCTGTGCAAAAGCAGGAGTACTCCTCTTCCGTTAAACAGTGCTGTGTAGGAATATCTAGAAAACAGTCTCTCTACCATATCTTAACGTCTCTTTAAAGTCACATCTCTAGTGTACAGATATTAAGCACACTGATGATAACCACAAATTTTAGTCTCTTATATCCTTTTGTATGTTGTTTTGTTCTGGTGGACATATTATGTGTGTATTTGTGTTTGTAATGTTGATTAAATACAAGTGCATTATGCAGTATCTATGAAAAATGTTAAGTGCTTTATTCTGTGGCTTCAGAATGGTGTTCTGGCTAGGGTCTGATAAATCATGTTGACCTCTTCCTAATCTCAAGTGGAAACTTCTTTTGAATTTCCTCTTACAAAAGTATATTGAGATGATTTTTTTTTTACCATTCGGAATGATTGGTAATTGAAAATACTGCAAAAATTTGAGTGTCATGTGGCTTTTTCAGACTATAAGAGTGGCTTCGGAGGGAAATTTGGTGTACAGACAGAAAGGCAGGACCCATCTGCTGTGGGGTTTGATTACAAGGAGAAACTAGCCAAGCATGAATCTCAACAAGGCACCGTTTTCACTTGTTACTCTCTTAACAGTGCAGCCACTTCTTACACGGTCTTAAATAGTTCTTTGAGTAGATTGGTGCTAGTAACGTGCAGACACTCTCTTGCGCTTCTATTCCCACATGGTCTAGCAATGTTCTTCTGTTTCACTCTTACAGTGTTACATAAAGCAAGCCTGTTTTCAGGAAAGAGATAGCCAATGTTTAGTTAAAAGCTCTATAATACACATTTTAGTTAATAGCTATATTCACAGTGTGTTGATAACATTATCAGTAGTGTGATGTTAATGGCATCATGCTGACCAGTTTTTGAGTAAATGTGGTGTTATGCCTGGAAAAAATTGGTAGGGAAAATTTTCAGCTAAGGGCCATGCATGTAACCAGTAACAAGCAATGAGTTATGGCAAGATCATTTAGAAATGATTATGGTCTTTAAAACAAGAAGTAGGGAATGTTTGTGGTTCTTGGGTGAGCGAATGCTCTTTATTCATGCTCTCTTTATTCATTGTGAAATAGTTGGGGTACAAACCATGAATTCCTGGTTTTCCGTTATCTTAAAGTGAGAAGTCTGGATCAGGAAAATGTAAGTTTAGTATATTTATTCTGGCTGAAAATACATACCAAGCTGAAGAAAATGAGGTTGTTCATTCTGGTAGTCAATATTTTGCTGTGCTATAGCGGCACAAATACACCATTAGATGTGTAGAGGTGATGTAGCTGAGCCCAAGTGCATACTCTAAAATAGCTGGCTAGGAGACCTGAGTGGTTCTGGGGCTAAGAGGTGAAGGAGTAATTATATTCAGTGATGTATAGGAAAGCCTGTCCATCTACAGAGTCTAAGGGCACATTCCTACAGCTCACTGCCACCAGGAAGGTGTTTTTCCAGCCACACACTCTTTCTGCTTCTGTTGTGCTGGTTCTGATGCTCATCAGACATTTCTCTCAGTACTAGCTCACTACAAAGAGCAGAAAGCTATTTTGGGGCATTTGTTTTTTTGTTAATGCCACTGATTTTGGAGTCTTAACAAGTGCTGGAGTCAGCATCAAGTGAGCAGAAGAGTGTGCAGCTCCAGGGTGGTATGGAATAGCATGGCCACCCCATTTCTGTGGTGGTGAGTTGTTGCAGGCTCATGCTGTCTTGTGGAATTGCCCCTTTCCATGTGTAGAACAGGAGTTATTACCAATGAATTTAACATCCATCAGTTGAGTATCACAACCAAATCCACTAGAATGAGAGATTTATTATATTTTCCTGTCATTTGTAGAATTTACCATGTTAAAGAGGAAAAAAACACCACCTCTGTGGTCACCGAAGACTGGATAGTGTTCCTTTGAGCAATGCAAAATCGCTTAGATTATATGGTTACTGCAGAGGGCTAAGAATTGGCGCTGTGAAAGGCTGTGTTACAGAAGTGATGATTAGGAGGGCTCATCCCTTACTCCTTGCTTGACACCTTATCAATCCTCAGCTGAATGTTTGATACTCAGAGAATGCATGTGGCCCACAATCTGTCATCTGCTGGTGTACCTGAAAGCTCTTGTGTATCCTTTCTGCATCTGAAACCAAGTTGCATTTTCTTTGGCGGCTGTCACTGTACCTCTGCATGCAGCTGAAATGGCTATTTATTTGCATTTGAAATGGCTATTTGCATTTGGCAGAAAGATGGGAGGGGTAACAAAGTCCCTACTCTAACCATTTTATCCTGATTTTAGATTATGCAAAAGGATTTGGTGGGAAGTATGGAGTACAGAAAGATCGGATGGATAAGGTAAGCTGTTTAAAAGAGCCATGGAAAATAGTTTGTAGGGATCCAGTATAGTCTGGTTAGATCTGTAGTGTTCAGCTCCCTGTTTCTGGATACTTCTCTAGTCTAATAGTAGAGTTCTGTGCTTTTCTAAATCTTTAAAAAAACAGTTTATACACACAGCATTGATGCCAGTTTATATACACGTCTGTGTGTACACGGGTGTAGTGTATATATATATATATATATAAGTAGTGAAAATTGTAGCAGAGAAATGAAAGAATAGTAAAATTTGTATGAAATAATAAGGAAATCCATTAATTCTACAATTTCAATCATGTCTTCTAACATGTAGCTGATGCCTTATATCTTGAGGATACCTTTCTAGTGAACTGTTTAAAATAGGTGTCTTTTGTCTACCAAATTTGCTCACTTTGATTATCAGGAACCTTCTCTTTAGGATAATTTGATTTAGTATTCTATAACAATAAAAGGGCAGCTGATACTCCCCTTCTACCTGTCCATGAAAAAGCCCTCACTGAGATTTATCTACTGAATAAATTTATTCTCAGCTTTATGTAGGAGATGTAAAAGTGAGAAAGTAGCTGAGTTTGACAGTCCATGGGATCTTCTTATTTGTGCCTTCAGGACTCAAGACCATTCATTTAAAAACCCCTCCTGTTTTGATACTGTTCTCAAATTCAACATTGTTTGAACAATATCTGCTTCAAGGAGACTGGATGCTTTTACCTTGATGAAAATCATGCACAATGTAGATTACAGCAACAGCTACACAATAAATGTTTAGGACATTGACTCATCTTTAGTTTTGATGAGTCACCTGTTCATAAGCTACATTTGTTTTCTAATGAATAGGATTTGCATATGTTAAAACCTGCCCCTGTAGATTAATTCTTTTGTAGATCGACTTACAGAAAGGATTATTCCATTTGTCAAGTTTTGATTCTTCCTGATTTTATTTCTGTGTTCTGAAAACCAGGGGCAATATCACAATAAAATGTCACAGATTGAAGCTGATTGTTCTTATGAATTTGTGTGTTTTAATGTACTCTTTTTCTCCCTACTGATAGAATGCAGCAGCTTTTGAAGATATTGAGAAGCCAGCATCAACTTATCAGAAGACCAAGCCAATAGAAGCTGGTAAGGCAGTGGCCCTAATCTTTTCTTTGGAGGTGATAATGTTCAAAAGTCTGGAATGTCACTGGGATAGAAGAGGGATAAAAGGACTTTCCTAAAAGGTCTGTGAGCTCAGAGAGCAGAAAAGCAGAAACATGTTCAAGCCTAGCAGAAATTTGTACCAAAAGCTCATTCCAGGCTACGTTTATCCAGAACCTCAACATTTGACTTTCATTTAATGTTACAGTTGCTAATAAAACAAGCAGCATCCGAGCTAACTTTGAAAACCTAGCCAAGGAGAAGGAGCAGGAAGACCGAAGGAAGGCAGAAGCTGAGAGAGCCCAAAGAATGGCAAGAGAAAAACAAGAACAGGAAGAGGCTCGAAGGAAGCTGGAGGTCAGTAGTATTCAAATCCCATTTGAGCAGCGTGTTTTGTGTGTTTCAGTGCAATGATGGGAGAAAAAAGGAATCCTGTAAGGAAAGATACTTTCCTTTTTCCAGCCAGATTTTAAAGCTGTTTGTTTTTCTTGTATTTGTACCTGTGCTTTACCTGTTTGCAACTCCAGCCATCAACATACACTATATGTATATCAAACATCAGATAAGGGTGATAGGGGAACACTTAGTAGTATATATGTTTTTATTAGGCCTATCCCAAAATATGTAAGCTCTTCTTGAGCACTTGCAGCCTGACCTTTTCCTACTGTGCCTTTTGGTAATACCAGATTCCCATGGGCACAGGGGAGCTCATGAGGGAAGAGACATGTGGTACTGTAAGAGTACTTGTTCAGGTTGTTTAGTACCATGGTTCTGGTTGGTAATGCTAATTTTTTGGAGCCAGTATTGTGGAAGATGGAGGTGGTATCACCTATTGGTATAGTGCATGCCCATGAAATTAGGGGAAATAACTTTCCAAGTGTTAACTGAATCTTAGTTTGGGAATTAAGAATCTTCGTTCAGCATTGGCATGGTTAAAAGCTGTGATTTTTGTGTGTTATTCAGAAGCAAAATAATTGCAGGAAATGCTTAGTCAGAACCTACATCTGAGCTGCTGTACAGGATTTGCATATTTGGTGAAACTCCGCTGCTGAGATGTTAGGACTCTTGTGTTAAGAGTAACTCACCCTTTGTGTCTTGTTCATTTCTTTTGTTACACAATGCCGGAAGTGCCTTATCAGTAATCCTGAGGGCCTCTGTCTGCAGCTCTGTGACCTTTTACACAAGCTGCTGCAGCAGTGTTTGTCCAGAGCCTCTGTGGCAGTTTCCCTTGCAGTCACTTGCTGTTGCTCTGATCTTATCGCCTCATACTAGTAAACACTGATGTTATGGCAGGGAATGGAAAGCAATTGATGCTGGCATTAAAAGTAGTCCCTCTTCTCTTCTTGTTTTACTTATATTTGTTTATACTAGAGAAGAGTAAGCATAGGACACAAAAGGAGACAGCCCTTTAAATTCTGAATAAATGCTACTTAGCCATACGTGTGCATTGAGACTATAAAACAGTGATACCAAAACAGAATGCTACAACTAATGCTACTAGTGACCCATGCAGGAATAACCAGTAGGGAGATGGAGCAGGTCCTTATTGAAAACACATAGTACTCAAGGAGATACAAGGAAAAGTGGTGAGCCGCATCAGCATCTTCATTGCCACTTGTTATGCTGCAGAGACCCTTCCAGAGAAGAATGCTTGTCTGGGACTCATCGTTGCTCTTCCTGATTGGCTGTGGGGGAGTTTTCCTATTTCCTTCTTTCTTACCTCTTTCTTTCTCTTCCTTTGTTTTTATTTTCCACCCAAAGTATCTTTCATTGTTAGAGCCAGTGTGGCCCACCTACAGCAGGCCCCACTAATACATCTTAGAGCATATGAATTTGTCTCAGCATCCTCCATAAGACATCTGGAATCCAGGAAAGACTGTCAGATGGTTTCTCAGACCCATTTGGTCCCTTGCTGGACAACATATGGGACAGACCCAGTGACCGGTTTCTCAGATGTGG
Source organism: Psilopsiagon aurifrons (assembly GCA_025447955.1). NCBI lineage: Eukaryota > Metazoa > Chordata > Aves > Psittaciformes > Psittacidae > Psilopsiagon > Psilopsiagon aurifrons. Next base: position 19,711 of record JAOEHY010007459.1, on the reverse strand, counting down.
CAAATAGATACTTCCTCTTAGTGGGATGCTGCTGCAGGATGTCAGGTTCTTGTGTTCATCCCATTCCATCAGTATGGTCTAATTCATCACAAGTTTAGATTTTATGTACATAGTTTGTTTTACAAGTAGGAAAAACTAAATGCATGGTAGGATTGTGGTAACCTAGCTCTGATCTGAAACTTACCTGGGACATTCTAGCTTTATAGGATAAATCAAGTCTCTCCATCTAAGGTGATAGGTGCTTTGTTTTTTTTTTCTTCCAGCTTATCACCTCTTTTGCCTTATGCTCACACAGTACATCTTGAAGCCATATGCTCACTGCATGCATATATCACAACATGAATGGGAGTTCATCTTTGTATGTCAGTAATTTCTTCTAATGCTGCGTTTCATCCCTGTGGACTCAGTGAAATTTTAATACCTTACCCTAACCATTGGGTTTCTTTACTGTCTTGTTACACCTTTAACACAGCATCTTAAAGCTAGGAGAGGAGGAGAGAGCTGAAGTTGAGAATTCAGGCTTTTCTATTGGATAAGGTCATCGAGCCTGCTCAGGGGTGCCACTCTGAGCCTTAGTCAGCTTGGACTGCCCTCTGTCATTCTTAGCATTGGCACCATCCGCCAGCACACTGAGAAAAGCTGATCCTTTGTCTTGAGGAGAATCTCATGGTTCCCATCTCCTCAGAGCAGTAAAGCTGGAATGCATCCAGCCTGTACAGTTGCTCTGGGAGCTTTTCAGATGAGAACAGCACTTGCTCACTCAGAGCCACAGCAAAATGCTATCAACATGTGTCACCACCTACTTTTAGTGTAGCTATTCAGTTGGTAGGCCCATAAGTCCTCTAGCTATTGCCAGGCTGTCTCTGCTCCTGAACTGCTGTCCAGTGTTCATGTGCAGCATGTTGCAGTGTGTTTAGGCTTAACACATTGCCAGTATCTAGGTCTAGCACCTACCTGCTTCCCTAACAATGTGATGTTTCACTCCTCATCCTCTCCAGTCCTTGTCCTGGCCACCAAGACTGCAGTAAACTAACAAAAGAGCTGTTGTCCCTCAGCTCCAGGATCTGTCCTATGGGGTGATGAAAAATGGGAACAAATAACTCTTTTTGGGCACAACCTGGAGACAACCTTGAAGTGTACATTGCTCTTGAAAGTGCAGATTCGCTCCTTCTGGAGATCTCTCTCTTCTTGACACTCGTTTTCTTCTGTCAGCACATTGGATAAGATAGCATTAAGACTCGTGACTTACAACAAGCAGCGCTGTTATCTTTGCAGGATTTAATTTAGCAGATACTTTTACAGGTCGCCAAGTAAGGAAGAACCATGATACAGGCTGATGGATATCACAAGTGTTGCATTGTTAATAAGGCTGTTCTGCATCCAGGAGATCCCTTTCTTGCTCTTGCTTCCAGTTACTGCTGAGACTTGCTAAGAAATATCAGGCCTACAGTGTTCACTCTGCTCTTTCATTTGTTTTCTCTGAGGTTTATATTTGCACCTGGCTGTAACTCCATTCCAGCATCACCACTTCTGCTTCGTACTTAGACAAGGCGTCTGGTGTTTTTAGGACTGTTCAGCCTTTTTGAAGCTTCTTAGGTCACCTTCAGGATGCTGATGGTAGTTGATAGGCAGCATTCCTCAACCAAGGGCTGCTACTTCTTGCTTTGATTTGGTTGTTTCTGGGGGATTCTACAAAAGACCCGTCCCTGTAACCAGTCCATCCTTGAACACCTGCGTCTTACAGTGAGTGTTGTGAAGTAGAAAACTTGACTCATTAGCAAGTCTCAGGTGGTACGAGTTCTCTTGTTGCAGGATACTTTATCTTAACTCAGTGCTTCACCTCTTGGCCACTACTTCATGGAAGTGTCTCTTTCCTAGGGCACATGGCAGCTCTGATATCTCAGACTGATCTTTTCTGTACTTCATGTCTGTTTCTCGCTCTGCACCTTTGCTACAAGCAGGCTGATGTTCCTCAAGATGCAAGGAGGTACTTCATGTGATGGCCATGTCTCCAGGGCATGCCTTTTATGTTCCCTCTGTCTTGACAAGTGGGGATATCAGTATATTCTGCAATACTGCGTGATTTCATTGCACCGCAGTTGTGTTTTCACAAGGAGTAGCATCTATGTGCCAGTGCATCATCCTGTTGGCTCTCACTGTCTCAGCGTGGCCTGTCCAGTTTGGTACTGTAAGTAACCAGGCTTTCTGCCTACCATTCCCTTCCGTTTGCATGGGTTTATAGTCTGGGCTGAGTGGAGGAAGAGGTTCAGCTTCTCCATTAGCTCTCTTGCCATTCATTTTGGGTGAATTTAGGCTCTTTTTACCCATTTCAGTTTTTCATTGAGCTTTCCTCCTGCTGAGGAAACAGTTTTCCAGAAGGGTTTAAATGTAGTAACACAGGTTCTCATGAGTCACGGAACTGTTATGTCTTCCCCCCCCCCCCCCAGTTCTGTCTCAGAAATGACTTACTTTCTTTACTGTTATTTTCGCTGTAAGTGTGGGTTAAATTCACACCATTATGCTTGATTTCTTCCTTGTGCTTCATCAAAGACTCTGTTGCCTGGACACATTGATACTTCCCCCAAAACTGGTATTTAAATTCCACCATAACCAGATGATTAATGTTCTTCCAGCCTGAGCATCTCCATGCTTAATTGTGTGATACTGCAGGGCGGGGGGGGAGAATGAGTTTAAGGGGAAACTAAACTGGCCCTGGCTGCACTGCCCTCACTCACAAGCTGAGCAGGAAAAGGGGAGGAGTGTAAGCCACACTTTCCCCAGTTACTGTAAAGGGTGGGGATGGACTCTGACTTAAGTGAACTTCCTTGTAGAAGCAGAAAGCTTTCTCACTTCAGGAAAGAACGTGGGCATACATACTCCCACAATGGGAAAGTACATATGGGCTGCAGTCCTTCGAGAGCCCTATGTACTGGTGATCCTTTTTCTCTTGCTTTCCACGTGTCACACAGTCAAATGGTGTTCAGGGAGCTCTTCAGCTGCTGGTTTGAATTGACAGGTGCCTCATGATTTAGCCAGCCTCTGCTACCTTAGGGAACAAAGCAGGGTGCTCATTCCCATGGAGCATTTCAGTAAGGAAAAAGCCCAGCCTGAGGGAGGACCATGCAGTTTCAGTTACCCTGTGCCTGTCCTAAGCTGTAGTGTGGATTTCAGAGACCCATTTCCTAGGACAGATTACTCAGGCTGTTGTCATGTTTGACACTGTTAATGGATTACTGCTATTTAGTTTGTCCTCAAACTTAGATTTGACTTCTAAGAAACACTTTGCTGATGCTTTCTTTGCTGTAGCACAGGAGTTGAAAGAGAGGGGAGCACTGTTTGCATCCGGACTGTTTCCAGGAAGGACAGCACTGGGCTTTGAATTGTCTTCAAAGCTGCCTCTGTTCTCAAACCCGCTTTGCTTTCTTTCTTTGTTAAGATGTGTTTTTCCTGAGCGGTGCCAAACAGGGGGAAGGAAGAAATGTTTTGTAGCAGAGTCCTGTCCCTTCATCCCTGGACCACAGTTTATCCTAAGAATCCTTTGGGGAGTTGCAGCTTGATCAACCCAAATGACTGAAGTGCACAGTCTCTCCTATCATGTATTCTCTCTTCTTTTAGTGCAATAAAGAAGCTTAGGCCCTAGATCCACAGTTTTCTTATCCCCTATGGTAAAGAAAGAAAGGCAAAAGAAAATAGCTGACTTTTTAAAGTCTTCTAAGTCATGCAAGCAGTGTTGCACTTTTTGTGCTGTGGGATCCTGGCTTCCTAAGGAATGGCTTTCTGATGATGACTGTGGACTTGCCCTCTGATTCACAGTTGGGATGGCACAGCATGAGCAGCCTGAGTGCCGGAATGCTTGATTCAGATCCATGTTGTAGAATACAGTAGTGATACTGGGTTTATTTCTGCTGCATAGAACTCTTCTGAATGTTTGAATTCCTCATTGTCAGTGTTTAGGACCTAGGTTTGTCTGAGCTGTTCAGTCTTTTGCCTTGGAGGTGTTTTGCAGACCTGCAAGAGCTTGCAGGCTCGTTTCTCATCACAGATAATAGATCAGTTGTACAGTTAGAACACGTGGGCTTCAAGTTCTCTAAACTGATATTAAAACAGGACATTAGGCCCAGCAGAATGAACGGAATGAATCTGCAGCTCCTATGGAAGCGTGCCTCGGAGCACTTTTAAACACACGCATGTGTACATACCGCACAGGGTTTGTTTCTTCACTTTGAAGACACTTCTTCACATTCTCTTCTTCTTTGCTGTATTTCTGAGGCTTTACTGCCCAGCAACACTAAACCTTCAGGCAGGTCTAATGGTCCAGCCAGTCCAGCCCTCTGCTGCCGTTTGCATCATTTATTGCAGCATAGGCTGGCTGTCACCTTCCTTACTGGAAGCTTGTTTCTTCTTGAGAGTCATGACATCTGTGAGTAAACTTTACTGAGGTTTTTCTTTCTCTTCAATTTAGGAACAAGCTAAAGCCAAAAAACAAACTCCACCGCCATCTCCTGCCACGCAGCCAGCTGAGCAGAAGGCACCCTCAAGCCCAGTCTATGAGGTTAGAATCACTTCCAGTACCTGCTTTCTGATCCTAAGCATAGGAATCTGTTTACACACCCTTGACAAACCTCACCTGTATTTCTGCAGGATGCAGTTTCCTATGAAGCAGAGCCTGCCTACAACAGCACAACGTATTCAGCTGCACGGGAGCCAGAGCCCAGCTACAAAGCTACAGAGTCAGACTACCAAGAAGCTGTGAGTCAGCGAGAGGCAGAATATGAACCAGAGACTGTCTATGAAGTGGCAGGGGCAGGAGAGCATTACCAAGCAGGTGGAGTGTTTATTTCTGGCATTAAACCTCTTAAGATAAAGATTACTTCCATGTGCAATGACTTAATGAATCACTGTGCTGATAGGACCCTGTCCTAGTTCTTTAAAGTCTCAGTTTGATGAGACGTCTTAGGTTCTCCAGCAGCAAACTTTAATTAGGAAATGAAGGTGCAGCTGGAGCAAGGTTGAAATTACTTAACTTGTGAGATGATGGTGCAGTAATTCTGGTGCTCTCTAGGTTATCAGTTCAAAAAGGACTTCAGAAATGGTTACCATTGCCCCCCTATGCAATGCAGCTCAGCTCGTGAAGAAAGCACAGAGAGAAAATGTGTGCTGGCCAGCCAAGCACAACACTGTGTCAGCACTTCTTGGACTCTGAAATGGATGTGATGTGCACTGTGTCTTTAATGGAGTGGAGTAAGGATGTCCAAACCTAATTGAAGCTGAAAGAATAAAGGTTCTTTCAAATTCCTGTTTTTCTCCCCTCTTCTGGCTACTAGATGAGGTGTGAAGAAGGAATCTGCTTGCGCTGGTACTAAAACCTGTGAATTTTAAACAGGCCCCTCTCTCCCCTGCTGCTGCATGCAGACTTTACATTAAATAGTCTCTTACACAGTGATCTCGATTTCAGTGGCTGTTCTGTCACATTTACTAAAGTGTTATAAGGCTGATTATGTCTATTTTATGCCCTATTGAATAGCTACTTGTGAACACTTCCTTCAGGCTTTAATTGTGTGTGATTTAGGGAAAAAATCCATTTCAGAAGGAACATCAGCACGTTTCAAACCTGCATCGTTTGTTGCCTGCTTCCTAGGGGGGCTAGCGGTGGAATTAAAGGAGGAGCACCACAGGTGATAGGGAATGTACTTTGTGCTCTTAATTTTTGTCCTCTCTCTCTCTCTAGAAGAAAATGCTTATGGTGAATATGAAAATGAACTTGGCATTACAGCCATAGCCCTTTATGATTATCAAGCTGGTAAGCAAAGCTCTTGGGTTTAACCTTCTCTTTGAAAACTTTGCTCTGCACTGAGAAGTCTGGATTTTTCCTTTGCTTATCACAGTTTAGGGTTGGAGAGGACCTTAAGATCATCCAGTTCCAAGCCCCAGCTTGTCCTCTCTTGTAGTACTATATGAGATAAAGCTGTGAAGATTCAGTGATGGAGGAGCAGCACTCAGCTACTTCTGAAAACCACCAACCCCTGTTTCTGAAAGAGGGGGAGTTCTCAGAAGCTCTTTTAACCACTGTGAGCTCTGTTAAGCCCTGGGCACACAGGGGTGCTGCAAATCGCGACTGGTTAATTCTGAGGCAAGAGCAAGACAGTGAAGTGGTTTTCAGTGTGTTAGGTAGGAATTGTTGCTCTACATTAGAAATGCACTAAAAATGCAGTCAGTAAGAACCATCCTGCCGGAGGATGAGGAAGTGTCCTTGCAAATAGCTATTGCCTGGTAGCCTGATGGGAGGAGGGGAAGGTGAGGGGTGTCTGTGGTGTGGTTAGTGATGGTGGGGTGGTAGGTGAACTGCCCCTGTGTGAATACCGAGCCTCTTCCACTCTCTCTGCAGCGGGTGATGACGAGATCTCCTTTGACCCAGATGACATTATCACCAACATAGAAATGATCGACGATGGCTGGTGGAGGGGGGTCTGCAAAGGCCGCTATGGGTTGTTCCCCGCCAACTATGTGGAGCTGAGACAATGAATCCTCCTGTCTCCTGGTTATGCCTTAATTCCCCAGTCAATAAATCTGACTTAATACACTACAAATCACGATGCTTTTCTGAGGATGGAGGGGTATATACATATTGCTTTTATATTTAATACTTTGCTGATGCTTTTTAAGATGTTTATGCCACAGAAATCGCTAATATATTGTAACTACCATGTTCTTCACTAAGGCTCTGAAAATGATTTTCATGCATTTGGAAACATCTCTGCCAAATTAGCAATTGTCATAAAAAGCCTTTGGAGGACAACAGCTGTCTGTTGTAATAGTGCATGTTTTACTCATAAGTGAGCAGATTTACGTAGTGTTGAAGTCTAGTTAGTCTTCCACTAAATGTTTTCAGCTAAGGAAATCATGGCTATGCAGGTTATTTGCATTTTCCGCTATGGAGGAGTGGGGAGGACTGAGGAGGTGCATATTCTTTTCTTTTCTTTTCCAGATAGTGCTTGACAAAGCAAAGAGAACGCTTGAAATTTGCAGCTACTGGCAGTTAATCAAAACCTGTCCAATATTTATGGAATATTAACATTAGGAAGGAAGCAGTCTGGTTACTTTTTCCTTCTCTTTTAAAGTGAAGTTCCTTGGCTTTTACATTGATTTTTATTACTCATGTTTTCCTGCTCCCGCTCCTCCTGTTCGTGTGATCCCAGAGGAGGGCTGCAAACACTCTAGTACCGATTGTCCCAAATTCCTTTCCTTTTTTTTTTTGGTTTCACCCTCTTCTTCCCCAGGAAGGCTTGGAAAAGTTCCTGTACAGTGCTGAGATACTGAGCAAGGGAAACTGGCTTCCAGATCTGTGTGACCACCTGCAGGAGTAGCCTCGTTGCTGTAAGCAGGGGAAAATTGCTGTGTGCAATACGTCCTTTGCTCTTACAGGCAATGGCCTGCTGTGCAGTAACAACTTCTTATGCAGCTATCTGAGGCAAGGATTGTTAATACAAATTAATTAGATTTAAACCCCATATAAAGTAAACCTTACAAGAGACAACTCCATGTCCCTGTGGTCAACACAAACTTCCTGTAGCTTTCTACTGAATAACAGAATTAAACCTGTTCTTTGTCAAAAACTGAAACTTGTCCTCCTAGAAAGTGACTTCACTGCAGATTTAGGGTCCCTACCAAAGATAGCAAGTTGCATCTAATAGCGCACGTCTTCAGTGTATGTACTGTCTGTTTCTACCTTCTGATCCAAATGGGAATGGCAGAACTGATGCAGTAACTAAGAAAGGATACAAAGATTTGGACCAAGGGAATATAGAAGTCCTGTATAAAATGGTCAAATATATAATGTAATTAGGGAGAAGGCATCATTGAACCAATTCTTGGATGGTTGGGACAATCCATAATGAATGTCATATGTGTGTCATGATTATATATTTCTTTTCCTTCTCATGGTCTCATTTCCATGTTGTACTTCCATTACTATAGGGTTGGGTTTTCTATGCAGTTTATTTTAGCCAATTTTGCCTAGGACACCTCATAGGGATATGATTTTTGTAAATTAAATATTCAATAAACTTTTTGAACCATTTGCATGGAATATTTTGGTATTTTTAAACTGCTTTGTCAGTCTGTTACAGATAGTTCCATCTTGTCTCAAGCTTACCTGGGACCAGCCTGCATCCATACTGCCTACAGAAAGCTGCTGCAGGATGCTTGGTGCTGGTGTGAAGGGCACCTCCATTCTTCTAAGTTGCTGATGCCTTCAAGTACTTCCCTTCCTCAGAAACTCACTTGCTTTGCCTTTTGTCCCTACCTCTAGGTGGAAATATTCAAAGCAGAATTTTGTCTTTTATCGCCTCTAACTTCTGCTACATTGGAGGTGAGCTGTGGGTTCGGTGAAGCTCCTGGCTTCTGGGAATACTGATGGCTGCAGGGCATTGAGTGCTCTTGGAAACAGCCATCAGCTACAGTCAAATAAGCTTTGACATCATTTTAAAGCTGTTCTGCTCTTAGTCATGACAGGGATCCTTAGGCCAAAGCTTTGCCTCTGTGAGCCTTGCCTGCAGGAAGGTGTCCTGAGCCCATATTCTACAGTTTCTAATCCTGACCTTTACTGAGAAGCTGATACTCGACTCTGTGCTGCTGGAAATGCTAAGGAAGAAAATCCTGACATCCTTCTAATTACTCTGTAATGCTGCTACATTAACAGGAAATGCAAAGCTTCAGAGCTCCCCACATCACTCCTGAAATACCGTGAGATAGACGTTGCCTTAGCAGATAAGCACACCATGTGAGAAGATGTGCAGGTACAGGTAGGGGTGGAGTGTGGGGTTATTACAGCTCTATGCTGCTAAAGGCAGATTTGAAGGGGTCAGTGTGGGTGGTGAGCACAGTGTGTGGGGGCAGCAGCCCCTGGGCCCTCCCTGGTGGCAGGATGGTGCCATGCCAAGGGCCTTTTGATGTGTGCTAGGTGAAGGTGTGTGGGGTATGGCCCAACGGTTTGGCGGATGTTGCTGCAACTCCCTGTCTGGCAATAAACGAGCTTCCAAGCAGGGAGGGAAAAGCTCAAAGGGGAGTAAGCAGCAGCTCCATGTGTGAACTGACTTCCTTCAGGTAATGGAGAAAGTTTCATCTCCAAAGTACTCATTTCACTATCACAGTGTTGTAAGATGTTCTGTACAAGACTGGTTTAATATCTTGTCAAGTACATTTAGGTAGCAGTGTTAAGACTGTACAGTTGCTACTATGAGATTGGAGGCAGTAGAGTCTTGAAGCTTTAAGATCACTCTTACTCATCAGCAGTAATTGCTCAAGGTATCTATACACTTGCTGCTGGAAAACATCATCCCAAACAACCTGCATTTACCATCAGCAGGGCTGGCTCAGTGTTCCTTCTGAGTGCTAATGTGAGCAGCAAGCAAGCTGTTAATTTCTGCTAATGGACGTCTTGCTGATTTGCTGCCTGACTTTGGGTGAGCCATTTACTTTCTTGGCACCTTGAATTGATTTTGTTGCTGCTTAATGCAAGGCCAGTATCACTCCAGAGTGTGCTGGGGCTCCAGGTGACAGAAGGCAGCAGCAGCACCCATTTCACTCAGTGTAATCAACTGATTTTACACTTGAGAGTCATTCTTCTAAATTAATTCTAATTAAGCACATTGTAAAACCACTCAAAGTAATTGTTACATAAATATTTTATAGTATTTTATATTTCATTTGCCCATTTCTGTAATAACTGCTCGCAACAATAACAGCTACATAGTTTGAAAAGCAATTACATGGGAGGTGGAGAAATTCTCAGGGAGGAGCTATCCTTCACTGACCTCCACTGGTGTGGGAGAAGCTGCAGCTGCACTAGAACTCCCACTGCAGGGCCCTGGTGGCTCTCCATTGTTAATTCTATTGTTGGTTCAATAGTGAGGCTCAGCCTAACTGGTTTTTGACTTTTAACCAAGGCAGAGGAACAGGAGGAAGGGGAAATGACAAAATGAAGCCCAGGGAAGAGGTGCTTTGGCTGAGATAAAACACGTACCAGTACGAACTTCACGTTGCATGTGGTCTGTGTGTCCTCTGCAGGTTTTCTTCCAAACCTGGAAAGTCAACCTCTGCAATCTTCTCAGCATATTCTAGTTTTTAAGTCCCTTTTCTATCAGTGCTCTTTACCAAGAACGTGAAGCACCAACTTTTAGACAAGAGCTTTTGCAAATGCAGACTTAAAGCCACCTGTGATTTTCTGAGACTTCAGCCTCTAATAGTAGCATTCAAAGCGTAGTCCACGGATGTTTAACACCCAACCAGCAAGTTAATTCCTTCTGGTGTAAGTTCGAGAACTGTTGCCTCTTCATGTAGTCAGTGTTCACCTTGTTGCAGGCTATGTTATACAGGGATACGAAGCCTTCAAGTTGCAGGCTGCAGTAATATGGCACATCACCGCATGTCCATATCCAACTATCCGCAGGATGCTAATGACATGGTGCTTAATTTTTACTAAGCTTGAAGAAGCTTCCTCAAATTCTCCTTCTGCTGAGTCCACTGCCTGTACTGTGATTTACTGCTGCAAAGTTAGCTGGTGAAAGGGAAATTGATATATTAGTCCACAGAAAGTAGAACAGACCCAAAATCAATCTCAGCTGTGCAGCTCTAAGTGTGCAGAGTACTGCCTTGGGTGGCTTCCAAAAAGGGAATCCAGATTGATCCAAAGAGCTTTACTTGACAAACTTGTCCTAGAATCTGGGAAGCTCGGACAGAAAAGGGGCATGATGCATCTTGGACTGCCTGGGAAGCACTTTGCATGCAGCAAGGGAACCTTAAAAAGAGGTGAGTGGTGGCCTAGTACAGAGTTTAATGCCCATCTGGAGCCAGGAAAATTAATTTAGGAATTACTGTTATTTAAATAGCAAATAAAATCTGCTGTTTCAGCTGTTTCCATTAGCTGAACCCACTGAAAGTGAGAAGTGGCAGCTCTGTCTGCAAGGAACAGGAGCTGATGTTCACCTCTTGCATCTGAGCTGGCTTGGCACAGAGCAGCCATCTATCTATGCACTTTCCTAGAGAGAAAGAGATGGTGGCACTTCTCAGTTAAACACACCAGCTTGGTAGCCTTCAGATGAGGCACGGGGCCATCTGCTCTGTGAGGGCTCCAAAGAATAGAAAGTCACAAACTCGTTCACCTATTTCTGATGGGTAAACCACAACTGGAGAAGAGAAGAGTGGCTTTTGGTGTCCTTGACTTCCTCCAAGTTGTGCTTACCGCTCAGCTCGAAGTCCAGGGAATGGCTGCACCCGTTTTGGCTTACCATAAACTTCTAGCAGAACTCCCACCATAAAAGATGATCCTCAGAGACCTCACATGAGTTCCCAGATCAGCATTCCCAGTGCCAAATTCCAGGTTTTGGGTTCTGGATGGTTTTAGTAGTGCAGAATATTGCAAAAATGCAGAGTCAGAGGAAATGAAAAGGTAACAGGATTCATCAGTGAGCTGGACCCACGAGCTCCAATGCAAAAGGAGTCTGAAGTGGAGAGTAAATGTCAGGCTAATGCCAAGTCGGGAGCTGGGGCAGTAAAGAGAGACTAATGGAATTGACTTTCTCTTAAAAGGTTTGTAAGTTTGAAGCCTACAAAAGCTGGAGAGAACTGATGCAATTTGCTTTCTTACCCATTGGCAGTGAGGCCAAAGAGGTTAAATAATAGCACCTTTGCTCAACCTAGTTGTGAAGATGTCATATGAAAAGCTTTATAGGTTTTATTAATAGCAATTATCCTCACTGCCTGAGCCTGGTAAAGCTGCCATTGAAGAGTTAGGAGCACTTTTTAACTTGATAAAGACATACTTTGCTTCAGTAGCATCAGCAGAGAGCAGGCTAAGAAGTGGTTAAACGTGGGAGCTTGCACTGAAGCAAGCATGATGCCAGCACCCGACCTGTGCCCACATCATTCCTCTGTACAGAAAAGGTTTGGGAAGGGAGCCCATGGCTGGATAAGAGCACTGTGAGAGGAAAGGCAGGTGAGCCAGTTGTACCTGCAGCTCCTCATACAGTTCTGATTTTCCATGAGCACTTTTGGCCAGCCATGTAGTTATCTCCATTAGAGGCGATTTTGGATCGTATTTAAATCTGCAGTGATCTGTGAAAAGCAGCTGCTGTACAAAGACAATCTTAGAATTGGATTAGGTGTTTTGTTGAATCTTGGACAGGAATCAACATGTGCTGAAGGTCTGGAAGAAAGGGAGCTGCTCACTGCCAGGCCCCGAGCCCAGGAGCTGCTCTTTCTTTCATGGGGAGGTCCATCCTCTCAGCAACCATTTACCAGGGCTCTCATTTTTTGTGGCAGAAACCTCTATTACTAAAGCAAAGGTAAGCACTTTTATATGCAGGATCAGCATATGCTCGCTTGCCTGCTGTGCTGAGAAACAGCAGGAGAGAGTAGTTCTGTCCAGAGGTGATGTTTTTCAGGTCTGCTGGCCATTTCTCCTAGAGCATTCCAGGCCCTACCTCATCTGCTTACCAATTCTCTTCAGCAATGTATATTCATTTAACCTCCATGGTACCGGATAATTACTTGCTCATTTACATTTGTACCACTTCTAACATTATTATTATTAACGTTGCTGTTAAACATATGTGTTCATCTGTGTCCAACAGCCCTGGACACGGCCCAGCCTGATATATATCAGTAGCTTATGCTCAAGTTCAAGATGCACTATTGCTCCCAGGCACTTAAGAGTGCTATTACCATTTCTGGTAAGATATAAACTACTGCATGTATCATCTTACCGTGAATTCATCTATTGATGCCAGCTAGAAAAAGTCCTAATTAACCAAGCGGGTATAATCCTAATTAACTCTTGGGGCTCTGGCTCCCTTGTGTCACAACACCGTAAGAAACCTTAATGTGGTCAACAAAGCACTGATAAAGGCAATCAAAATCTATCTTAATGCAGCAATATAAGAACTCAAATAGAGTCTGGTAGAATTCCAAGTTTATAATAACACTTCTCTACTAAATATTGTGTGTTATTTCCATTGCAATCCAGAAACAAATACTCCAGGGAGCTCCTTCTACCTGAGTCTAGTGTTTTTAGAACTGCTTCACTGCTCATTTGCACTTGAATAACCTTGTCCTGCTGTAAACCTGAGCTGTTTTGTTTGGGCTTTGGAGTTTTCAGCCAGAAAAGCCAAACAGATCCAAATGTTCTTTCACTAAAGCTTAAGTATTCATATTATAAGGAAAATAGTGTTAACATTAAAGGACTCTAAACCTATTACAAATGGTTGATTAAATCCTGCCCTTTATTAGCCCTACTGCATAGATGTTGCAACATTTGTCTCTGAATTTAATAGGTGTATATGACTGGACATGTATCCAGCCCTTACCAAATTAACATCACCAAAACACAGGTTGGGCCATACCTATTAGCCCAGGCAGGAATTAAAACAGGCAAACACTGAAGTGAAGATTTCAGCAATGTACATGCATAGAAAAGGGATTTATACCTCTCAGAGCTTGGCTGCAGCTCCAGCATTCCCAGTCTAAACACCTCCTTTAGCCATCACTACACAGCATTTACTACGTGTATAGCCATGTGCCATCTTTTCCTCCTGCTCCTTACAGCAGTTCCCTGTTTCCCCTGTAAGTGCTGAGTGGAGGAGGGACACTGTCACCAGACAGGCCAGCACTTGCCTCACCTCAGTCCTGGGCTGTGCTGCCAATCTTACCAGCCCTCTCAACCAGCACAGCTCTGAGCAGGGCTCAGACTAACAGGGCTGCTCCTCTTCTTTGCTCTGTGTAAGGCACTGTAACAACCCCACATGTTCCACAATTAAGGTGGACTTAAAGCCCAAACAAACCAAACAGAGTTGGTTTATTTTGGTGGGATGATTTTTTTTGAGTCTCCATTTGCAGTTCAGGGATAAAACTCTTACAATAAACCCAAGAGTCTCAAATAACTGGAGAGAACTTGTGCTTTCAGTACTGCAAGTGAGCAAACACAATGCAGTCGTGTTGTAGTCCAGCTGGCTGGGAGCCTTGATGTCCTTATTAATCGGTTTCTCTGGTGCCCTCGAGGGGACAGTGAATCATCCACAGCCACCCACTGGAAGCTGTTTGTATTGTTTTTGCCTTTTCAGTCTCTGAAAACAATTCTTTATGGGATTTGTTACTATGGTGAACTAGACAGGAGATTTCCCATCCGATGGGGCACCCTCTGGTTACAGAGTTTCCTTCATCAGTTATTTAATGGTTGAAAAAAATGAGGAAAATTTATGTGTTTTGCTAAAATTTAAGCTTTCAGTCATTACAGAAACTGCTACAACTTCTCTGCTGCCCTTTCATACAGCTGAACTGAAATCCAACCCCTGTATGTTCTAAGGTGAACAGAAGCTATCAGGACACATACCCTAACAGGTTTATAAAGGGCAATGACATGACCCAGTCCTAGAGAGCTTAGAGGAGAAGAAGCAAACAAACACTTGTATTCCAGTAAGACAGATTGAAATTAAAACTCCTTACCCTCAAGTGATGTAAGGAAAGGAATGAGACTTCCAGCCCCAGAGCTCTGAGCCAGCTCTTCCTAGTGGAAAGGTAAGAACCTTCTGGTCCTGCCCTTTTATGAGCCCGTGGCTAAACCACCTGGCAGGGAGGTAGCAGTTGATTAGCAGGGGGAGGAGTTGGTGCACAGTGCTCAGGTGCTGCTGCTTGTTTTGACTGACTCTCATTAGCAGGATGCTGGTGAAGGGATGGGTGGTGAATCAGGCCTGGGCTGTGCATCACACACTACTCCTTGCAGGAGACCACACCGAGCCATGTTCTGCACACAGTAAGGACTTCCAGGTTCCAGTCGGAATTTATTCATTACCAATGGGTAACATGTTCTTCTAGCAGTGACATCCCATTTAGTTAAAATCCCTCTCCTGGCTCTTCACTCACTCCTGGGAGTGGAAAAAGCAGCCACAGCTCATTCCAACCTCCAGTGTGCTCAGTTACACAGAAGGAGCCATTTAAAACCCTGTTGGGATTCTCCACTCATTGCATCTCACCAGTAGCTGGTCCCCACTGATCCCACTTGTACCCATTGCTGCTGAGCTGTGAGCACCCTTCAGCCACTCAGCTTGCCAGGTCCTTTTGTTGAGAACAATGCCTTGCCTCTGGCATGGCTACTTATTGTCATGTCTTGATCAAAGTTCTCTCTTCCTTTGTCACTTCCAACAGAGCAGTCCCGTGGATTCACTGCGAGATTTTCCACAAGCACACTGTCCCCGTTTCCACTGCACTGCTCTTTCAAGTGTTTAATATGAGATACTGAGCTTCACTGCCAATAAAGCAGCCTTGTCCCCGGCACAGTTACTATACACACAGGATTAGGTCGAGCGACTTCTCTTGAAAGGGTTGACGACTGCCTGACAATGTGAGAGGACATGTGCAAGGATGGACTAAAAGGCAAGGAGGGTACATGATCTGCTTTGACTACACACAGCACAGGGAGAATTCTCTGAAAGAAAACCTCTTTCCTGAACTTGCCAAGTATGTCCTGGAGGTCACCCCCTCGCTTCAGGTCCTCTCTAATGCAGATGATGAGCATTAGTAGAGATTTCAAATAACCCCAGGTAAAATGTACAGCACGTTGTCTCTTACTGGGTCACTACAAACTTATAGGTGAATTAAACAGACCTATAGAATGTAGGACACATTAAAACTTCCACTGCCTTGCAAGGAAGAAACTTGCTGAGACAGCACATGGGGACAGGAGGACAGAGCACGGCTTGAGGTAACAAATACACTGCTAATCACAGGAGTATTTCTGTTGCAGTCGGACACAGAGCTCAAGTTTGACTATTTCCAGGTAGAAAAGAAGTTATTTTTGTTCATTTTTCAGCACCTCAGGTGGACCGTGTCATCAATGACACTTCCAGTTTGGTCTCAGCCACTTTTCTCTCTCCTTTAATGAGAGTCTTGGAGCGGTCCCTGGACTTCAGCCCTGCTGCACATTGTAAAGCTCTGACACCAGCATCGAATGGGACCTCAAGATACACCAAGGTCAGAATGAAAGGACAAGTGATCACAGCAGATCCTCACTAAGTATTTTCTAGGGGGTAGGGAGTACCACATGCGGCAGCACTCCGAATTCCTTATGGACAACAGGGCGCCTGTGTAGGGAGCTGTGAATTCTTTACATCGTGGTAATGAGGCAACGTTTCCCTCCAGATTTCTGCTGCAGAAGAATATCCTTAGGGAAAAGGAATCAAAGGTTTCGGAAGGCTGTGCAGCAGGGAGGTTAACTGCTCTCTCCCAAAGCTCAGTTTCAGCTAGGACAAGTTATAAGAAATGGCTTTAAACTGCTTTGAAGTATCTAAGGAAGAGGGGAGATTAGAGACAATTGGATAATGTAAAAGTATCAATGGAAAATAACCCATCAAACATGAATGACATGTTTCTGTATGTTGTATTTTCATCAGAATTTCCAAGCAAACAGGTACAGTGCAACATTAAGCTCAACACACTGGCAAGCACATGCAACATGGTGCCCTAGTTGTACATGAATTCCAAACATGCTGTTCAAGCACTTTCACATGAAAAGCACACAGGAACTCACACATGTGCACGTGTTCCCTCTACCATTAGTCCTGAGGGAAAACTTAACTCTTCCTTGAGAAACCAAACTTCAGTTCTGCAAGTCCACCTGGGAAATCACTCACCAGCTATTTCCAGCTGATCCCTGACCCAAAACCCATCCCTCATGCAGTTTGGCTCTGCAGCATCTGCTGGTCACCAGGCTGCAATGTCTGACATTGCTCAAAACAGCCTGAGATTTACAGCACTGGAGACCAAACCCATATTGTCATTACAACATGTGCTTGATGAAGATGGAAGGTGAGTATGGAGGCATGAACACTGCAAACATAAACTGAGAAACCAACCACATATAACTAGAAAACCCATTACAGATCTTTAAAGATTCCTCACCCTGTACATAATGTGACTGTAGTCAGCCTTTGTTTTTTGACTTAATGTCCAGGCCAAGTCTCAATAATAAAGCATTGGCTAAAATGCCACGCTGTAGGAAGAACAATACTAGTTTCACATCAATACATATCTTTAAAGACCATCTATTGCTCTGAGACTGTCCATTGAGCTCCACTAGATGTCAGCGTTACAGAACCAGTTTGTTTCAGACTTTAAAGCATCAAGTCTTAGAACAGAATAATTAGGGTTGGAAAGGACCTTAAGATCATCTAAGTCCACTTGTTTCATTTATTGTAGTTACCTTGTCTGTGACACATAGCACATGTCAACTACACCAAGTAAGGGTTTATGGAAGCAAAGTGAACCAAAAAGAACAGTCTGGTTTCATTCTCCTCCTCCCCTTGTTTACTTATTTTGAACAGAGAACTTCAAACCAGTCTCATGATGCTGAATACATTTCAAAATGAGATGGAAATCATCTCAGTTACTGTAACCAGATTTCCTATTGCGGTGGCATGAACTCTGCAATTCAGACCCAGCACCAGAAGCTCTTTTTTTGGCACGTGCTGTAAGACCTTGAAGATAAAGCTCTTCATGTTAAATGTGATGTAGTTGAGCTGGGTTGAAAACTCTTAAGGCATGTACAGATTCCACCCCCCCATTTCCTGCAGCACTGTTAAATTGAGACAGCAGAGCAGCAGAGCTGCTGTGGGCTTTCATGGTATTGGACAGAAGGAATGAAAGACTACAAAACGCAGAAAAATACAGAAAACCAAGAACAAAAAACCCACACAACACATGGATACAACACACAGCACAACAGCAATAATCAAATCTAATTTTTTTGACCAACAAGGATTGACAATTGGGAAGTGCTCTTTGTTCTGCACTGTAAATCACAGAGTCACAGAATGGTTTGGGTTGGAAGGGACCTTAAAGCTCATCCAGTTCCAACCCCTGCCATGGGCAGGAATACCCTCCACTAGAGCAGGTTGCTCCAAGCCCCTGTGTCCAACCTGGCCTTGAACACTGCCAGGGACTGAGCAGCCACAGCTTCTGTGGGCACCCTGTGCCAGCGCCTCAGCACTCTCCAATACCAGACTTCAGTCAGAGACACAGAGGTTTGTCACTGGATTACCGCAATACCTGAAATTAGAAGAGGATGCTTTTTCTTCTATCTTTTTGAACAAAACAAAGCTGTCAAGTGAATTGTTGTTGGAAAAATAGGAGAGAAATAACAGGTAACTACGAAAATTATGAACTAGAGCAACATCTGAGAAGGAAATAGTAGTTAAGGAACATATGAAACCAAATGGCAACAGTTCTAGGTATTTATTCCAATATCTTAGAAAAGAAAAGTAAAAAATATTCTTCATTGCATCACCATTTGAAAATAGAAAAACAAATGTTTAGATTCAGCCAAAAGATGTGAATGGTTCCTTTGGAATTCTCATTTTGAGCCTTGTTTATTCACAGTACAAACAAACCCCACCGGTACATTTTTCCAGTCACAAGACACACAAGGAGCACCGACCGGATCCTTCTCTCCATGGAGCTGCTCTGCCCTACAAAACCTCCCCAAAACTCCCTCCCAAACCTTTCAGTGCCACATGGAATTGCAGAGCAGAGCCAGCCCCCAGCGTCCTGAGACCGCCAGCAGCACGCGGGGCAGAGTGCACGCTCCCACACACGTGCTCAGGGAAGAGAATACTCATCCATCACTCAAAATCCACCTTAAGGCAAATAGATACGGAGTTTTTCTCCCTCTTGTTGAAAAGTTTTACTTTTCCAATAGCAAAACATGAATCAGACATTCAGGAAATGAATTAGTGTTTAGCATAAGGAATGCTTTAGCAAAAAAAAAAAAAGAAGAAATGAAAAGGTAAATCAATTATTTCACCTTTATCTACATTTTGTTAAAGCATTTTATGCTCTTTCAATAACAGATTGCAAGGGGGTTGGCAACTTCTTTTTCTTTTTTTAATGAATCTCCAGACAGTGTTCTCTGTTTGCAATCAGAACCACAACCTTAGTGCAATATTATATTTATTTCTTACAGTAATTTTGGTTGCCATACAAGAGTATTAAGGATTGGGGAAAAGTGCAAGTTACAGGAGCTTGATTTGTTTAATCAGTCGAAATCAGAGGAATTAAAGCACAAAAATTACAGCAACATAGAGAACGTGAACACAAGTTGTTACACAAACTATAGCGAGAAACAGAGTAATATCTAGAAAAGAAAAGAAAAGATGTAATGGAAAAAAATCATCAATATTTGTGGCTCATACACATAATCATCGCCAGATCAACTGGGTAATGCTCTTTAAGAACGGAGGAAAAAAAGCACTATTTTTCTTAACTTAAGTCCCACAAATAATTAACTTTTGTGATATGTAAATTCTGTAAATCAACAGTCACATCTAGTAATTTTATAATATATGAATTCAACTTAAAATGTTCTCAGACACCTAGGGCAAGGAGTCTGTGCAGTTATACACAATTTACATCTTGTAAGGTTTTGGTATTGTATACACAAATATTACAGAAACTAGGCATGTAAATGCAATTTATTTAAATTACAGTATATAAACAAAAGTTGATCCTAAACCCCAGAATATCAGAATGTATTTCAGAGATCTCTAACAACTTGGTTTGCACTATCATAGTAGCATGAAAAAAATGGGGCTGGCAAGGCACCTCTCCCCCCACCTCCACCGCCTCACGACCGTTTGCACACGTCTCCCCCCGACCCCCCCAGATAGCC
>JAOEHY010007458.1:6633-18264 GCA_025447955.1 Psilopsiagon aurifrons | reverse complement strand
TCTCCAGGCTGAACAGCCCCAACTTTCTCATCCTGTCTTCATATGGGAGGTGCTCCAGTCCCCTGATCATCCTCATGGCCCTTCTCTGCACTTGTTCCAGCAGTTCCATGTCCTTTTTATGTTGAGGACGCCAGAACTGCACACAATACTCCAAGTGAGGTCTCAGGAGAGCAGAGTAGAGGGCAGGATCACCCTGAGTACTGTCATCCTTACATTCTGTTTTAAATCTATCCCCAGTAGGGACAGTTGCAATAGAGTGGTTCACAGGTCTGGACTATTCAAGTACCTCTCTGTATTTTTAAACTCCTGTTTCTATGGGCTACGCTACAGTGATGAGGAGCTCAGATAACCTCAAAGCAATGTGGTCGCCCTCACAAAGATTTACTTCCTAATCGCGATGTAAGAGGGTCAGTCTGCACAGCTGAAGGACATCTTATAACTGATATCAAGTGGTCATTCATGAGAGCAGAGGCAAAAGGCTGGACTCAATTGCTATAGTCCAAAAGAAATATGTTATGAAAAGAGGAAGGACCGACACAAAGCTTCTTGCTGACTCTGTTGAAGCTCTTCAGCAGATCACAGGTCATCTCAGATGCCTGGATTGCAAACATCCCTCTATTGTGCTATGGAGAGGTATCTGTAGTTCAAGGGGGCTGGAACAGCAAGAAGCACAATCTTGACTCATCTGCCTTCTGACTATCAGCCCAAAAGAGACATTTAATGCACCCTTTGTCTGAGATTTTCTTTGTTTCTCTGCTAAAAGCACAGTCTGAAGTGGTTTTGCTAGCAGCTGTGAGCTCTCAGCATCTGAGAAAATTAGACCCTGGGGTCTGCTGTTTTCCAGTTAAAGAGGAGGTCAGAGAACAATGACTTCAGGGCTGGTCTTGTCCAGCATCACATAAAATCTATAGCAGAGGGAAGGGGGTGATCCCGTTGTTCAGTTCAACCTGCCACGCTACTAAAATTGCTGTTCTGTTGTAGCAACCAACAGCAATTCTTGCAATAAGCCCAATAAACTCCTCTGCTTTATGAATTTGGCTCAAACCAAGGACAAGGAAGCAAAATAATACGTGATTGGGTGTTAAGTATGGTGTCATGATGCTTATGCACAAATTACTGTTCCCAGGGTCATATTGACTGTGGTGTTCCCTCGTATCTGAACACTTTGTACCCTCAAGCATTCATCAGTCTGCATTGGAGTTTTTTCTGTATAGACAAGGAAGGCAGTAAGTTATCCTAGTTTAATTGCTTCTACCTTAAAGACTGATGAATATGAACTGTAAAAAGGGAAAATTTATGTGTGCCAGAAAGTCTGTAGGTTGTTCAGGGCACAGACTTTTTCGGCTTAGTACTCCAGTGCTCCACATGATGTATAGCCATTAATGTCCAAGCAAAATGAATATCAGCTGGATAGAAGGTGGCATTGAGATACACAAGAAATTACTATGCTTTCATTTTTAATTTAGAAGCATGAGTTCCTAAAAGCCTTTGGGCCTCATTTCCAGTTTTACTTTTTCTGTCCTCTTGTCCCACACTCACGAGTTTCTGTTAATGCACAATGTTATATATTTTTGAGAGGATGTTATTATAGAAAAATGGATCTACAAAAAAAATGTACATAGGGATGCAACTTAATATAGCAAAGAGTGAAAATAGAACAACTTCATCTTTCCGTGGGCCTAAATTTCAGGAAGTTTAAGAGAGATGATTAAACAATGCTACTTTCTATAGAAAATGCCATTAAATACTGCCACAGTTCTGTGAATGTGGCTCTTCATCCTGGCTTGAAGATAAGCACAATTAAGTGATGTCTTCCTGAACACATGGACATGATGCCAAAGAAGACATTGAGTAGCTAATAGAGCCAGGTAACGTCGTATCTCAGTAGCATTGTTCAGGCTGTCTCAGGTCTAGACTCTCAGTGCCTGTGCACAGCTCAAATTCCCACATCAGCATCAGGAGACTGCCAGTCTCCAAGTTGTTGAATATCCTGAAGGAGGAAGAGCTCAAACACTCACAGGTCCACCTACACTCATGGTCAAAAATAAGAATGAGAAATTAATGGATCATGGAAAGTATATTTACCATGTTGAAGTATATACCTTCTTCATGAGAACAATCTCCTCATATTGAATTTAAGTTTCTTCTCACATGGTCTTCAGATTACTTAAGGTAGTGGAATAATGGAATAATTTAGTTTGGAAAGGACTATACATCCCCTCTCTTATGTTGGGTGCTCCACCCTTCATCTTGATTGGTGGCCTTCTGCTCAATCTGCTGTTCTTTGTCAACGTCTGGAGATCCCAAACTGGGCTCCCTTCAGTTTAGTATCATCCACCAGCTTGCAGGGAATGCTTTCCATCTTCCCAGCTCAGCTCTTTGAGAGGCAAACCAGTACTGGCCTCAGTGTTAAACCCTGAGGAACATTACTTGTGACCAGAGGTTTGTAGAAACCTGACAAGCTTTACTGAGCTGATCACCCCTCAGTTAGTTCGTTCCCATTGTTGACACTGTCTGGCCTGATCATACCTGTTTCCTCTTCAAGAGAACAAATTGTACTTCCCAAAGTCCCAGTCACCCTCTGGAGACTTTAGAAAGCTGATCATCTGAATCCTTCACATTTTCATTATTGCATATTCTTTAATGAAAAATGTAATGAAATCTGTGAAATCTAATAGTAGTGTACAAAAAGGATGAAATCTCCAATTTGGGAGAAAGCAGCCCAAATTTAATCCTGGCAGCAAATATTAAAAATAGAATTAAATGCAAAAAAAAAAAAAAAAAGAGCAGGAAAATATGATTATATATGTACACAACAGACCCAGAATCCATATAATATCTCTAACTCTTTTTGTTATGCATCTCTACTGAAGGGCGCATGAAGTTGACAGTGTTCTCCGCAGACCTTTAGGACAAAGTGCATCTATTTTTTACCCACCAAAATGCTACTTGCAGAAAAATGATTTAAACAGTGACAAACAGAGCAATAAAAAATCGTAAATCAATGTATATAGTGGCTTACTGCAGACATAAGCCCTGTCTTTAGAGAGACAAGGTGAATCCAGCAGACCACTGACCTGTGTCAGAGTCCTTAGAAAATAAAACCAATGAAAGGTGGCTTATTTTACATTGTTCAAACCCTGTTATTTTATACCAAATGAGATCTTGGACTTAAGCCATAAACATTTATGCTCTGAACCTTCTCACATCTATACCTTCTGCTTACACCTGTACTGCAGAGAGGAAGTCAGCACTTCAATGTTTTAAATGTTTTTTTTCCAGCAGAGGAAACTCTACACAATATTCATACTTGTACTCCAGTGATTTAACAAGGCTGTGAACAGCAGTGGCCAGCAGTAGTGTGGGATCTGAGCAGATGAGGTTGTCAGAACCAAATAAATGAGATTTGTAGTGGGTTTGGTTTTCTTATAAATGACTATTTATTTTCTACTGCAGGTTAGAAAATTGCAAGACAGGAAATGTGCTTTGGAAAACAAACACTGCTGCAGGCAAAATATATCAGTGCAATGTGCATGTACTGCACACCTCTTTCCCAATCTATGTTTTGACCTGTTTCCAGTGTTAGTTTCATATTCCTTCAGATTACAAATTAGAAAAGAAAGAAAGAAAGAATGATTTCAAAGTAGTGCAAAGACAAAGATAACACCACTGAAATAAACCTCCATGCATCTGTTATGCTCTACTTTAATGGTTCATAATGCCTAAAATCAAATAGGTTGAAATATTTTTTAAACATCTGAATTGAACATCCTAGGATAAGTTTGGCTAGTGCTTGAAAAAAATGAGGTGATGTGCATGGAGACATGATCATTGCCTTTAAATTTCCACATCTGCCCACCATTTGCATGGATGGGGCTCACCTGACCAACTGCAAACACCTTCATACAGCCTGGTGGTCTCCACTGCTTGCACAGTCAGTGAGAGAAACATGGTACCACAGACATGGCTCAGAAAGGGGAAGTCTGAAAGTGAACACAGATATTTTGCTTCTAAAGTGCTCTGTCTCTCCACTGCCTAAATCAGAAGTGTATTTTTTTTATGGTCTGCAAAGCTGAAGTTAAATGACATGAAATCCATTCTGCATATATGGCATTAAACTCTTCACCTAATCCTATCAAACTTCTGTTTGCTGGCTTACAGATGGGCTCTATATAATAATCAGCAACATAGTTCCACAAGCAATTATTTATTAACTGTGATCTTTGCAATAATGAACATAATCTTTGCTGAACAACATGGATTAGCCTTTTCTACTTCCACTGTGAGGACAAGATAGAGAAATTGCAAATCTGTTAGCTCGTCGGTCAATGTGTACTAGCCTTGGTTTACATAATCTGAAAACATTCCATAGTAGTTTCTAAAGTATAAGAGCTTCATTGATATGCCCAAAACAGAAAGCTAAATTATGACTGAAGTACTCCACAGATTGAGATAAAGTAAAATTTTCGAATTTGGATTCCTAAATGGAAGCATAACATCCATATTCAGATGCCTACATGATTTATGGAAGGTTTAGCAAATTCAGCTCTTTAAATCTGAGTGAAACGTGATCCAGCTGCCTAAACACAGACGTGTAGTACCGTTTGAGATATGCTACCAAGATATCAGAATGCCTCCAGCTCGTACGCCACAAGGTCTATGAGAAATTCAGCTCTCCTAGCTGGATACTGGAAACCAATCCCTCCAGTCCCAGGATGGGGAACTGAAGCTGCCCCATGGAGGTAACACAAAAAAGAGAAGGATTTTCAGACAGGACCTGGAAATCTTGTCCGTCTCTGAAGATGCCATGCTGTAAGCAACCGAGTCAAAAATCTTTAACTTCAGCTGCTGGAATAATGCACTTAATGCCTTAATGTCAGGCACTTTAATGCTCTGTGTGGTCTCCTGTACTAGTGGAGATTGCTGGTAACATTTATTTTCTTTAGTAAAACATCCAGTCTCTGTGGGATTGCAATTATGCATAAAGAGTCTAGAGAATGAGCAAAACCAACACACACTGCAGGCAAGTGTGATCAAGTTTGTTTGAGGTAATGGGAAAAAGGACTTCAGGTAGAGAAATGCACTGCATTTTGCTCTCAGGAGGGGATTAAGACACTTAACCAAAAGGGAATTTTTCATATAGAAGTAGTGCTACTGTTGTCACTGTAGCATAGAGCAATAAGTATTCCACACTCATACTATCAGGTAGTTTAGACCTGGCAATTACAAAGAAAACACTATCTTCGTTGTCACTTTTGTGGTTACTGGTTACTAACTAGTGACAGGAATCATAAATAACCACAGATAATAAAGAGCTGGACCATTGGCTAGTCACCTATCAGTAACTACTTTTTATATCACTGGAGCTTTATATCACTTTTCATGTCTCTTGATTGATGCCTGTTGGGGATTTGCACAATGCATAAAAGTTAGTAATACAATTAACAGGCCAAATAGAAGTAACGTATCCTTCATTTCTGAGGTTGCTCAGACATTTCATCCTTTCCCCTCAAGCTACTTCTCCCACTGTCTGATGTTTTGCACCTTCAGGTTTTTTTTTTCTTCTCCTCTAGTTCTTGTTTTCAGCAATTATGTTATGTTACTACATACCATCATTCCTCAGTCCCAGTGGATCCTCCCTTTACTTTCACATTCTTATTAACATAATTTGACAGTTTTCTGTCTTTACCTCATTTCTCTCTTTTGTGCAAAGAAGAGTCAAAGCTTCAATCTGACTCTTCTGCTGTCAGTCTCTTCAGCCCTGCTACTCTAGAAAGCAGTTATTCATGGAAAATAATGGCATTAGATGAATATTCTTTCAAGTAGACCTCACTCTCCCATCCTGTGATGATTTCTACAGACTTTGAAAGACTTTGAAAAGTCTTGGTTTTCTACGGCTAAGACAGTTACTTACATTGTTTAGTCTAAGATTAAGTCTGTATTTATATGGTTCTTTATATGAAACACGTCTGGATACCATGTAAACTGTATAAGATACAAGCCAAGATTTTCAGAAGTCAAACTCACATTTAGAATATTCAGTCACTGTCCAGTTCTAAGCATATTGGGTAATGAAGTGGTTTTGGAAGTCTCAGAACTGGCATTTACAAATTTACTACAGTAGTCTGCTATTATGTTACCTGAGCACCTATTTTAGGTAAATCCTTAAAAAACTCCTCAAAATTAGTTCTTGAATCTGTTCAACCTAAATAGTTATGTGACATTATTACCTCACCAATACCACTCCTCTTCAGGAAACGAATGTTTAGTTTTCAATTTTTCCATGTACACTATTCTTTTTGTTTCTGTTTGTCACCCATTTCAACAGCTCTTAACAATAATGCTTCAATTGATGAACATCACTTGAGAGGTTGAATATACCTGACACGATTAAAGATGCTGTAACATTTCCATTCACAATATCAGGTAAAGTACCTAGACCCTGCAGGTCTCAATATCTGCCAAACAGAACAGTGCTCTGCTATTTCCAAGGTATATATGAATTCTTGAAGAGAAATGCTGAATAAGCCCAGAAAGTACAATGTGTTCTGGACAAGCTTGACTTAATGTTCCTAGAGTAGTTCTAGTGCAGATGTGATATCCATGTGAGCTTAGCATGGGTGGTCTAGCCTGTCCTTAGTGCATCAGACCCAGTACTCATGACCTTTACATCAGCTTTCACCTATAGAGTTGAGGTAACACTACGTAGTCACTCTGACATTAGTCAGTCACAACCACAGCCCAGATTAGCATTCTCCCACTATGGATCCTGGTGTTTAGTTTGTTCCTTCTCTCAGAGTATTTATCAAAGACCTTTCAATATACTAACTTTAAGTCTTAGTATATATGTTGCCATAGTGATATTTGCTTTATTCATTACACTAATGACATATAGAGAAGTCCAACGGAGTAGGATGATATAATTTTCTTCTACAGGGGTCAGGCTGGATGTTCTCTCTCTTGAGATACCCTCCAGACATTTGTTATTCTGGCTGCAGTTGTTTACATATGACATTAACACATTCTTCTGCTTTGGAGAAGTGGGTATTTTGAAGACAGACTGCATATTTTCATAGAAGGGTTTTTTTCCATACTTGCGCTCCATTAGAACTCCCAGGTGTGCCATTTGGGTCTGATGGATTTTATCACTCTGTAAGTTATTTCTTCTCCTGACATTTCAATATCCAAAAATATTTCCTTTTATGCCAAGAAAGAACAAGTTTAAGGTAAGTATTTACCCTAAAGTCTCCTTCATGAAACTTACACAAAGAAGCCACTAATCCTCTCATCAGTGTGCTTATATTCCTTCATAGATCCCTTTAGCCTCTGATGACTCAGTGGAATTATCGATCTCTTGCAGGCTTCCTGATTTTCATTTGTTTTCACACCATTAGTTATTTATTCTTTGAAATGCATCTTGGCCTTCCTAAATTTCTTCTTACTTAATAGCTGTTTGCTTAATTCATTTTCCTGTTTATTGACTTCATTAAGGTCAGATGATAAAGGATTTTTGTTTGGCTCATTTTGCTATTTGGAAGCTGCCATTTAATCATGTCAGATAACTTCTGGCCTCCCTTCTGTTCCTCCTTTCCCCATTTGTTCATGTCTCCTGATTCCATTTCAGACTTGATTTGCAGAATGTTTTTTTAATAACTGATTTTGCCAATTGCTTTATTTTTAACTATGGAATATCTTGTCTAATTTTCCAATGTTTTTTTTAATATCTTCCTTGCAAATTTTTGTTCCATATTGCTCCTTCTGGGACTCTTTCCGTGTCCTTGAGTGGAAAGGAACTCAGCTGTGTTGGCAGTTTATTTAGAGGCTCAGAACTCTGACTCAGGCTGTCTGAGACAGTGTACCCCACATAGCCCGCCTTTCTGAGGAAGAACACCATCCAACCCTAAATTTTGAGGGTCTGAGATTTCCAGATGCTGCAGTTCACTGCCTGAAGTCTCAGAAAAAATGTATCTTCTTTGGTGATTTAAGCCACATCTTTTGGCTACTGGACTATGAACTTCAGTGATTTAGTAAGCATTATCCTTCTACAGAAATGAAACAGGCAGACAAGAGATAACATCTTAAATAGATTACCAGAGGTCATCTCTGAAAGTCCTTTTCTACTGGCACTTGAATTATTTTCTGTACGTTACCTCAGATGAAGACAAAACTGTAGCAGAGTGAGAATGCCACTTTTAAGTCTGCATATTCCACATCCCTTTCTGTTAGCCCATGTTTCAAATGGGTTCTCTTACCTGCTGCCCTAACACTTTGCAACTGCAATGTGGATATCATGCACACCAAGATTGAGCTGACTCATCCCATGCATTTCACTGAGTAAATTTTTCTCTCCTTTTCAAGCCATAGTTAGGTTTGGTGGAAACTAGAAGATGCCATTTCTCAAGACAAGTTAAAAAAATAAGCTCTGACCTCATGGGTCACTTAAGCAATACATGCTCACCAAGGAGTCTATGGTTCTTGTAAATGTGATGACACCGATGTTTCCATCCACTGAATTATTAAAACTACACTTCTGCTTTCTTGGGTTTGAAAAAGTTAATGGTCTTTTCCCCTTTTGTTTTGAAAAGGGAAAATATGTGGTGATAGATTTTCCTAATGGTAATTCAGAATGACGTGTTTGCTTACAGTAATTTGTGCAAATTGGAAATCCACTTTTCTCCTCAGGAAATGAAATTACTCCCAGTATTGACACATTTCCTTGGACAGCTGAAACAAATGGACAGTTCACATTTCTTGGAACCATTCTGCAGCCTGCCTGCAAACTTATCTGTTATTACTTACAGGTAGTCAATTCAATCAGCTGTGAGCCGTGTTACACAAGGTGGCAGCTTTGAAGTGTAGTAGTTGTGTATCTGCCTGTATCCTTAGAAAACTGATGTGAATAACTGTGGAGAAGGCTAACCTTAAGGTAATGGAGCAATCCTCTTCCACTCGGCATAGAAGGAGCACACATCCAGCCTCAGCTCCATGACTGTGTATTTGCCTTATGCAGTAATTTTGCCTGGTTTGTGCATAATAGCAGTTCATTCCACTTTTAAAAATGTTGTGACTCATCTGCTCCTCCCTTTCAGTTGAATTTTGTTTTTCAGTCTCACATCATTTATTCCCAAAGGTATGTTTCATTACCATAAGTGGAAAACATTCTTAATTAATTATGTCATATGTAAAAGAGAAGACAAAAGTTCGTCATGCATGGAACTTTATTATTATAAACCCAACATGTGTCCAGAAAGTTGTTAATTTTCAGTCATTGCTTTCTTATTATTTTTACACTACGTGCAGAATTTCCAATTCAAATGGTAAATGCAATTTGTCAGGTACTACAAACAGTGAGGGTTTTTATGAAGACAACAGTTCTATTGCATGTAGTTTTATCTGATTACAGCCAATGTTTCATTAACTTAGAAAATTCTTAAAATATTTTAAAATCCTTGTCTTCTTTTTGGTTGTTTTGTTGTTTTTTTTTTTTGTTTTTTTTTTTTTTTTTGTTTTTTTTTTTTTTTCTGAACTGGAGCAATGAAAAGAAGGAGCTGTCAAATGTGTGGATTCAATACATTTTGAGTGACATGACCATTATCGTTTTTCACATTGCAAATCATTATCTTCAGTTTTGGATGACGACCTTTCTGATGGTCAAAAGAAAAAAAAACAACCAGAAGCAATTTTTTTGCATGACAATTCCAAAAATGAAAAATGAACATGACTTCAATTGTATGCCTTTCATGAAGAATCCTCAATAGTTCTGACTGAATATCTTCAGTGTATTAAAAAAGCTATTATAAATTATGCATAGTATAAGTATAATTAAAACATTACCCAAAGACTTTTTATCATTACTTTCAGACTCATCTCTTTCCTCAGTCTCTGCCCTTCCTATATAATTTCATAACTACCTGTGTAACAGGCTACTGATAGATTGGAATTTTACTAATGTTTCAGTAGCCCTGCAGCACTGCTTCCATTCTCAAGACTCTTCACCGAGTACCACAGATGATATTGGCATTGACATATAGATAAACAAGTGATTCCTAAAAATAGTGCAGATAGAGCAAGGAAGATCCTAAGTCCTTTCTTTATGTGTGACCAGCTGAAATAAGGTATCTTGCTTAGTTTTGTATTTTTAAATAGGGTAGCAAAGACAGCATGCTTTGAAAGGCATGTGATAGCTCAGTCATTCTGTACAGAGGTTCCAAGGCCACAAGGATGGGGAGTGTCCATCTGTAGAGATGTGAGCACAACAGTGTGCTTTGTGCGTCTCCTGTTGTGGCCTACAGAAAATAAGAAGGATGCTGGAAGCAATGGTGAGAGGTGGATAGGTTGTTTCCCCCTGCTTTGTTTATCCACGAGTTTAAGGCTCAATGCACAGCCCTCTGGGTGAAAGTCCATGGTCCGTACTATGCAGGTATTCAGTGTAGCTTATTGAATGATTGTCCTCGGTTCAGCAGTAGCAATCATTTCTCTCCTTATTAGTAGCTGGTGCAGTGCTGTGCTTTTGACTTTTGGCCTGGGAACAGCACTGATAACACCGATGTTTTCAGTTGCTGCTCAGTAATGTTTCCTCTGACCAAGGACTTGCTAAGTCTCATGTTCTGCCATGGAGGAGGGGAAGACGGTAGGAAGCAGAGACAGGACACCTGACCCAAACTGACTAAAGAGGTACTCCATACCAGAGCATGTCATGCCCAGTATATAAATAGGGGCAGCTACCCAGGAGGGCTAGATCACTGCTGGGTCGGGCTGGGTATCTCTTGGCAGGTGGTGAGTGGTTTTATTCTCTTCCCTTGTTATTTCCTTAATCATCGTTATTATTGGAGGTAGCAGCAGTGGTTTGTGTTATATCTTAGTTACTAAACTGTTCTTATCTCAACCTGTGGGAGTTACATTCTTTCGATTCTCCTCCCCATCCCACCAGGAGCAGGAAGGAGTAAGGGGAGGGAGTGAGAGAGAGCATCTGTGTGGCTGACTGGGCTTAAATCACGACAATGATCTTTTAACAAGGCAAAGTGACTCGTAACATTTTTGTTCCTTGATACATAGACAGATAACAGGAATTTGTGCATATGACACATATCCATCCTTTAAGAATTTATTACTCCCACACCTTGTGAATTTCTGCTTGCTATATTAAGAATTATAAAATATAACTGTTATCCTTATCTTAATCTGAGGAACAGAAAGGAAATGGAAAGGAGGAACACCTTCCTATGTATCTGATCCAATAAGACTTACACTTTTTACCTGCTGCAGTGCACAGATCCTGCTCTCCTGGTCACTAGCACCTGTAAATTAAAAAAGGCAAACAGCCTGCTCTTTAGAAATCAGCGCATATTGCAACAAGGTCACCACCACAGGCAGATTCACAGTGGTGTGCTAACTAGGGCTGTGCAAAAGGATAGAAAGGATCAGGAAGACATGGCTCTGCACACACCTACGTCTGGAGCCAACCAGATTTAAAAAGAGAAGTCTGTTGCATCCTCAAAAGGGAAACGTGCTCTATCACTGTGTTCATAAAAGGAACATAATTAATGTCTGACATTATGAGACAAAAATCTTTTCCAGCGCCCCTTTTAGAGTGGGATAGGATCCTACAGATTTTTTGCACAGAGCCTCAGG
>JAOEHY010007457.1:0-27451 GCA_025447955.1 Psilopsiagon aurifrons | reverse complement strand
TTAAACTTCATCAGGTTGGCATCAGCCCACCTCACAAGAGTGTCAAGGTCCCTCTGGATGGCATTCCTTCCCTTCAACATACCACCCGAACCACCCAGCTTGGTGTCATCTGCAAACTTGCTGGGGGTGCACTCAATCCCAGTGTTCATGTCACCAACAAAGATGTTTAAAATAAAAAACTTTGAAACTAAAATTGAATATTACTAAGTTTATTTTCAACATTTGTTTTCCATAATAGATGGAATAAAAGTCCTTTCCTGTTAAAGAAATTCCTTCCTCAGACTTAAAAATATTATATTAAAAAGTTATAATAGTGGAATAATAACGTGCTGATAGCATACTGTGATTATATTCAATTGAAGCTTTTTTCCTCCACTTTACAGACCATAGTAAAAAGAAATTTGTTCTTTTTTTTTCAGCACTGCAGATAGAACAGTCAAAGTGAATTAGTTTTCACTGATTTTCACAGTCATCTGTAAACAAGATTTATTAAAGTAATTAAATGAGGATTTTGTAATTTGTAAAGCATTTAACTCGGAATTTGGAAGTGTTAAAAGTACTAACATAGTTAGAATTGATCCATCTTTAGACTATGTAAGACTTGCAGATATTGCTGTTTCCTAATGGAATTGTAATCAATTAGGAACTCTTGGGTTCGTGCTCATGGCTGTAAGGTTTACATTTGAAAGAAGACCCTTGACATTGCCACTGGGAGAAAAGCAATTGGAAAAAGTTGGCACATGTGGGAATACTGCACACAAAGCCCCTTGAAGGACTGACCTACATCATGCCACAGGCAAATCCTCTCAGCCTGTTTTGACTAAGACCAAATCTGAGGAATCTATTGACATTGCTTATTTTAAACTCTTTTTTCCTTTCATTCCACCACACTTTTCCTTTCATAATAACCAGATTATGTTAAGCTAGTTGCTGGGCTGGAAGGGGCCTTAAAGCTCATCCAGTTTCAACCCCCTGCCACAGGCAGGGACACCTTCCACCAGACCAGGTTCCTCCAAGCCCCATCCACCCTGGCCTTGAACACTGCAGGGATGGGGCAGCCACAGCTTCTCTGGGCACCCTGTGTCAGCGCCTCAGGACCCTCACAGGAAAGAGCTTCTTCCTAAGTTGTCACCTCAATCTCTCCTCTGCCAGGTTAAAGCCATTCCCCCTTGTCCTGTCCCTGCAGGTCCTTTCCAGATATGTTGTAGGCCCCCATCATTTAGGTATTGGAAAGCTGCCGTATGGTCTCCCTGGAGAACTTTGATGCTTTTCTCTTGTAAAAACATGCATTTTTCTTCCTTTTCCATACCTAGGCATTTGATCTGTTTGGGTTGGGATTTTTTGTTTGTTTGTTCTTTTTTCTGTCCTAACTGATGGTTCCAGTTTTCCAGTGCAAAAGTTACAAAGGGTGGGTTGGGCTGCCACATCTGGTTGGTGGCATTGGGAAATTGGGGAACTGCTGTTATGTGTTTGATAAGATCAGAACCTCCAAACACTTTCTGTTTATGAATCCCTCATTCTGACACATTTCTTTCTATTGTTTCAAAACCTTCTGTATGAACTACAAAATTGTTCTTATTATTTCACCAGAAGAACAATGTTTGCTTTGTATCTTCTTATTTAAGCTCTGAAAAAAATTAAGATCTATTGCTAAATTGTGGAGGAATTCTCTAAAGGGGTTATTCTTCTTCCTCAGGCAAGTGAGAATCCACAATACTCCCCCTCCTTCAGTGCAGAAGGCTGCTGCATGAGAGTTAAACCCAGTATTCTGTATGGCACCCTGCTCTGTGCCTCGTGGAGATGACTGCCAGTCTTGCAGGTCACACAGATTAGCACTCCGCTTTCCCCCAGGCTATGGCAGCCTCCTGCATCTGTGCTCCAGGCTGCAAAGCTCAGCTGCAGTTTGAAGTCCTGCCTCTGATGTGCTTTTGTTGTAGGACTGCTTGGCTGCAGCTGTCTCTGCCACCTTTGTGCAAGAGACTTTCCACTGCCAGGCTGTTCTTTGAGCAGTGGGAGGTCGATTTAGTTTGGTTTTCTTGGGGATTGTGTTTTTATATTTGCCTTTGATCTATTGTGTCATTCACTGTAAGTAGATCAGCCTAACGTCAACTGGCATAAATACTGACTGTAGACTGTGAGTCCTCTGAAAAAAACCCCTGTTGCTTACAGAGGTATATAACTGGCATAAAATTATTATCTAAAGTAATTTAATAACAGTATAAGGGGGCTGTTGCAAAGCTTTTCGTGTACATCATTCAAATCTGGAAGCATCTTTCTTAATAACCTTGTTTGATCTCCTTTTTTCACTTTCAGCGGTATTTGCTTTAAGTTATCTTTCTTTCTTCCTTCCTTCAACCATCTCTCCCTTTTGTATCTTTCCTTGACTCCTTATCTTATACTATTTCAAATTCAGGATTGTCAGTTAATAAAATGTTTGCCACATTTATACTGTATTTAGGGAAGTTGAAAATAAAATTTTAGAGAGTCGTCAGACTTTCTTCTTCACATTCCTGTAATGGACATGCCCATAGAGAATAATATTGGCAAATTCCTATTCAGGAACTAATAGGTAAAGTAATAGCTGAGATTGTTCCGTCAGCAATGATTTGACTCATCAGGCAGTCTCCATTGCTGAAGAACAGAGGAAGCTGCAGAGAGAATTAAATATATGTAGCAGAAGAGCTGAAAGGCACTCAGAGCCACACGGAGCAATTGCTTCCCTGCTGAAAAAAAATACTGGCTACTTTACGACTCCTTATTTCACAGATCACATTAGAACCACAGTTCAGAGAATGAGACCTGTGAATAAGGTATATTTTTTTAATGCTGTAATTGTTTCATTATTGTCTTCATTTTAATGTCTATGCAGCCTCTTTGGAAATAGAATATATTTGCACAATCAACTTCATCTGATTGACAGCTTTGCCTAAAGAGCTGGGTGGAATAGTCCTGACTTAACATAGCTTACTTGCTCTTCCTGTAGCATTCGGACTGCTGAGCTGTGCATACTGATGCTTTTGGTGGATGCTGGTGTCAGAATTGTTAAACAGTTTTTTAGATCTGTATGTTTTTCATTACTGATCACAGGAACATAAAATTTATCATACTGATTAACACTACTTTACAAACACAAAGGATTTTTATTCAATTCCTGTGACCAGTGTGTTTGGAGTTGTTCTTCATAATATATGATGTAATGGTGAAATTTGTTTATATCCCTGACAAGAAGATATTAAGCATTCAATCCTTTATAAAAATGTTTGATGCATTTGAATGTCAGTCTGAGTGACATCTAGAGTTAGTGCTGTGAATATTCTGTTATCCCATTCTGTTTCCCCTGTTCCATCAGCTGGTAACACTCCCTCTAGAATAGGTCCTGATACAAAACCTGTCCCCCAGGCCCTTGAAACACTGTCCGAAGATTTCCCTCATTCACTTTTGACTGGCAATGCCTTTTATTTTGATTATTCTTTCTCATTTAGATTTTTTTTTCAACAGTATTGGAAAATACTTTGTTAAGTTCAGGGGTTTATTGTACATAATTGGAAAAAAGGTAACTTCTGAAGGTAAAAAATTATGAAGGTAAAACAAAGGAGGTAAATTATGTCTGTTCTAATTCTTTTCCTCCTCCTGGGACCTACAGAAAGGCCCACGAGCACCAGCACCAAAGCTTCCCTAGGCTTTGATCTTATGTCAAATTTAGAAACAAGCAGTCTGTAAGCTGATGAGCTGAGGCCCTGGACAGATAAGCCTGCAGGCAGCATTTCCTGGAGGTGTGCAAAGAAGGCAGGTCTTATTCCAGCCTCTATAGGCATGAGGCAGCACCTAGGTACTTTATCAGTGCCCTAGCAATACAATATTGTGTGGACTTCATGCAAATACTGCATTCCTGATTACCCAGGAAAGCAAATTTCTATCAAAATTCAAATCATTATCAGGTGAAGTATGTAGAAAAACTTCTTTTCTCTTATATTCACATCAGCCTGTTTAGTAGTCCTGACCTCAAAAATTAAGTTTTCTTTCCATAGGCTATACTTGTAGGCATTATTAATTAAAATTTTCCCTACTTGCTCTCAAAAGCTTCATCAGGACATAATAATTATGGTTTCATAAATCATTTTGTTGCTGCCACGTCATTGTGACAATGCCAGCAGAACTTGGGGAGGAGGGTTGCAAACTAACAAGAGAGGCATGCAAAACAGCTTAAAATTCAGGACAGTTTCAGAGCAGTTGCTTTAGACGCCCAGCATGTACATTCCCAAAACGGTTCCAGTTCCCAGCCAGTGTTTTAAGTACTCCTCCTCTCTCTGACGTCTGGGGAAAGCTGTGACGGTAAGTGTATATAGCTGTAACATTCATTACCACATTGGGTATACAAAATGCCAGTTAATTTGAAAAACATTTCCCCCTTAATGATAGCTATATGTGCAGATTAGGACAGTACTTATGCATAAACTGGCAAAGGTGTGCCTTTGCTACATCAAACCCAACATGAAAATGACCATTTCTAGGTAAAACAAAGAGGAGATGCTGTGACAACCTCCCCTTCTACAAGTATCCTTTCCCCAGTAATGTTACAACATATAAAGTCTTTAAGATGTCAACCCTACAATAAAAGAAATCATTTTCTGAGCAAGACGAGTCTGTGAAGCCAAGTAATTTTCCTCTGTAATGACACACACATAACTGGGTTTAGAGTGTACTAAAATTATAAGAGCACAGCCTCTGCCTATTTTCCATTCATGTTTCCACTAGCATTAGAATATGACCATGTTTGAACTTAAGGGAATATGCTCTATAAAGTACCAATGCTATTAATTGCCAAACATGGTATTTGTTTTGTTTGGCTGTGTTTCTTATTCTGAAAGATAAAACATGGTAGGATTCTGAGCATATTCTCAAATTTAAACTCACTCAGAAATACTACTGTGAGGATCTAAATAATGTCCAGAGAAGTACCCAAATACATGGAGTGTTAGATGAAATTCAAATTATTTTGGTTGCACTACTCCTCAGATAGTCTACATTACTTGGTTTCAGACCTACCAGAAATATGTATTTGATGGTATTTTAGGTCCCCTCCCTGATCCTAAAATGGAAAAATAAGTTGTGGGGGTGGGAGGAAAAATTAAAGATTTGGATCAACCTCCAGGATTTGAAGACTGCAACCAGGCTTTGGTTTAAACCCGCTTCACATGTGAGGATGCCATGCTGGTCAATTATTTTGTTTAGAAAGATTCATTCTTCCCTAATTAGAACTGGTGTTCTAGTGCCAGGAATTACACTGCTGCTTCAGAAACTGAGCATGTGTGGGTTCAGCTCCTGTCAAGGACAATTTTTAGCATTCAGATAGTGTGGTGCCCCAGAAATAACTACGGTAGACAGACCGTAGACAGAATGAGTGAGGTTAGCACACTAGTCACAGCTACAATACTGAGTCACATGTATATATTTATTTCACTGTTGATTGCCAAAGGCAATGCAAGAGTTTGAGGCTGGGTCATGGTGCACAAAGGACATCTGCAATATTGCTCTAAGAACTATGATGTCTTGTTGAAACCAAAATAGGAGATATAAAAAGAACAAAGCTCCAACTTTAGAAACATAAATACAATGTTAGTGCTGGGCATTCTAATGACAAGGAATTAATTTGACTCTTATTTC
This sequence comes from Psilopsiagon aurifrons, assembly GCA_025447955.1. NCBI lineage: Eukaryota > Metazoa > Chordata > Aves > Psittaciformes > Psittacidae > Psilopsiagon > Psilopsiagon aurifrons. Next base: position 21,787 of record JAOEHY010007457.1, on the reverse strand, counting down.
ATACTGGATTGCACTAAACTCAGGCTGTGTATAAACTGTCCAGTGTTAATTCGTCTAAAATAGATTCAATGATGTCTTTCAGTTGCAAGCTCCGCATACAGGGACAGACTTTTTATGTATTTTGGAAACCATCTAGTGAGCAGTTTGCATTCCAAGTGGAAATGATAAAATTAGTGAGAAGATCCCAGAAATCCTGCTGGGGAGGTGCTTGCAAGGATTAAAAAGTAAATACATATTCTAATTCTTGTCCAACAGCAAGTAGCTATGCCAGTAATCAAGCTTAGGTTTTAGTGGAGGATGCTGGAAGGCTGGCAAAATCCTGGTTTGATAATGACTTGCAGGGCCTTCATGGAATTTCTTTGTAGCTCTTAGAGTTAAATTATCTATCCACTTTACACTGGGGCATCTATAACAGAGGCTGGAGATGTAAATATTGATTATTCTCAGCAAATGCAAATTCTCATTCGAATCGGTCTGTTTGAGTAAGACGGAAAACTTGTGTTATAACAATTTTTTTCACAAGAAGAGGCAGCTGAGACACCCTCTATTAGAGCAGCATTCATTATCCATTTCCTTTGCAGCCGTTCTTTTTCTTTGCTCTCCTCAAAAGCATTTCCAATCTGTTGTTATTACTTACCCTGATACCAGTAGAAGTATCGTCAGAGCAATTAGGAGTCCCATGTCGTTTTGAAGGCTCATTGCATTTGGTTTTGTAACACCTTCCCCAAGAGTTTGCCATCCAGCTATGTTTTACTATCCACTCAAACTTGGTGGAAGGAATGGAAATTCTCACAGAAAAAAGAAACCTTAGGGCAAAGAAAGAATCACGTGGCTCCCTGTGCAGCTGGTTGATAAGACGTTTCTTGAAAATAGCAAATATTCAGTGCATTCTACAAAATCACACGCTCACTTGCCTGGTGTACTTCTTGGAGGGAATCTCAGGGAGAGTGTTGCTGCCTTATGAATCAATTCCAAACTGAGTTCCTGTGTAAGCAGTGTCAGACAATGTGCCACAGTTCCTTTGTTTCAAAGGGCTGCTGCAGCACAGCCCACACCCCGGCGTTGCAGTTCGTGCTGTTCAACATGGGTTTGCTCACTTGCCCCATCTGGTAGCAGCATCCCATTGTAATCCTGATTCCAATCAATGCTACAGAAATGGGCAAGGCTTTCAGCACAGAAATCTGCACCAGTACTGAATCATCACACACTTTTATTCAGTCCATCTCTCTTCTCCCCCTGCAGTCAGAATTCTTGCTCCTGCAAAATTAATCCACTGGCACACAGCTCACTTCAGAAGAGCCCACTTAATTTTCCATTAAACTTCTTGCATGTAATGACTAAGCCAGTGTGATGGTGCTGGTGCTGGTGAGCACCTCCTGCCCCCCGCTGCAGCCACGAGCTCCCGCCAGCCTGTGGGAGCCACCCCACCGTAGCCATGGAAACACACTCAACGCTGGCGAGATGGGAACGGGCAGGTTTTCCACTTGTAAAAATACTTTAAAATTGCTAAACCAGAGTGTTGAAAAAAAAAAAGGGGCAAAAAAGAAGGAAAGGTAATATTGGAAAGCCTTGCCAAAGAGTACACAAGATGGATGGCTTCAGAGATAATGTTTTTGTCTTCACTGTTTCATTTGGCAGGGAAATGGGTTCTCAGTTCTCCTTACTTGTACGACAGGATAAAAATAGGGCACATATCTAATGCATATGTGTAGGAATTATGACCACAAAAATGTGCGCGTACGTCACAGTGAGAATAGATAGTGTACCCATAAATACTTGTGTATAGTATGCGAAGTCTTGGTTTTGATTTAGCCTAAGCAATTGCAAAAAGTGACTACAGGAGACAGAATGGAGAGGTTCTTTAGATGTGATGTATTTTTCTTTCCTGACTGTGCCTGCTTGTGTTTGAATGCATGTATAAATGTGGTTAATTCAATAGTTTTTTAAAGGGGTTATTGCTTTAGAACAAAAGTAAGTTTAAAATATGATTTACATTTTGCAGTGAGGAACATATTTTTACTCCATTTTCCTATTACAATTTCTTCAAGGCTATTTCTTGTCTTCTTGTTCTTGTACATCTGCCATTCTTCCACAGCAGAGGAAAAAGAGACATTGAAGAGTCTGTCCTACAGCACAGAAGGGAAGGCTTTCAGAAACAGCATATCAGTAAGGATCTTGGGCAAACGAGATACTAGGTTTTAGATGAGATCTTAGGAAGAAGCTCTTTCCTGTGAGGATGATGAGGTGCTGGCACAGGCTGCCCAGAGAAGCTGTGGCTGCCCCATCCCTGGCAGCGTTCAAGGCCAGGTTGAATGGCACTTGGAACAAACTGGTCTGGTGGAAGGTGCCCCTGCCTTTGGCCACGGGTTGGAACTAGATGAGCTTTAAGGTCCCTGCAGTGCAAACCAGTCTGTGATTCCATGATTCTACAAAACTAAGGAGTACCCCATTTGTCTCTCCTCCAGAGCGACACAGGGTATGAGAGATAAGAAGGGCCTATTAAGTATAACCAGGGAAGATATCCTTTAACTCTGGTTGGGTGTTTTCACTTCCAGAGGAGCTGGACCCACAGCCAGCTTAACAAAGGTACACTGTCAAGTAAATGTTAGAGGGATTATGTAGGGAGTTGGAAATGTAAGGCTAAAATTACAGACTGTTTAAATCCTAACCCATAATTGAACACTGTAGTTCAGTGGTTTCAGCAGTCACAGCACAGAGGGCATAATTTGCAGGTAGTTTGTAAATGAGAGTAAAGGCTGTTCCCACTTCACAGTCCATGCCGATCTCCAGGCTGACTGTGAGACCTGGCAGGTGGTGCATGTAACAGCACCCAGCACTGCTGCAAAGGGTTGAGCCACTACAGTGCATCTTGGGCTGGAATGTCAATTCAGCTGACCTTCCTTAATACTCTTAACGCTGCTGAGCTCGGTTGCTGTATGGAAAGTTCCCTTTCAAAAGTGACTTATTTTAAATGGTTTTGGGGAAAAAATAAATCAGTGCAGCCATTTCTGAGACTTGTGGCCATAAAGAAAATTTATCAGCTCACACTTCTGAATGTCTGTTCCAACTGCTTCTATTGTCTTGTAACTCCAAAGTGTCCTTGGTTCAATACTTCAAATACAGCTGTGTGTAGCTAGAATTGGGCTGTTACATCTTATACATATTTCATAAAGAATTACCAAGTTCTGAAAACTTTTGAAAACTTCCTCCCCTGCTGAGCATAGTTTTCTTCTACAAAACTGTCGCTATCACCTCATCTTTCCTCTTCTTTTGATTGACTCATTCGTATTTTCTGCTTCTTGCTAGTTAGCATTTGTGTGTTCAGGTGGAATTTAAAACATATTTTCCCATTGCTTTCAAAAGACATGATCCAGTTTCCTACTGGTTTGGTTGTAGCACTGTACAAATGGACTTACTCAGACAAAACACAGACTGCAAAAAATTAGGATGCGTAAAATGGTGTTAGGACCTTAAAATATCATTCAAAAATGCACAGCTATAAGACACATTTCCCTGACTTTTTTTCTTTTTTTTTCCTGTGTGGATCAATATTGGAGTAGATTTAGAAGAATTAGGACAATTTAGGGAAGGGCTATGGCTAGCCTTCCTGTTGTGGTCTCTCTGCTTGGTATCAGAAAAATACTCATGACCTTGGTTTGACATGAACCTCCTTTGTTTTTCAGAGTTCACGGTGCTATATTTTTATACTTAATGTTTCAGGCAGTTTATTGAGATATGTGCAAGTTTCTAAACAAATAATCATTATATACATCTTCTATACAGAATGTCTCTCCTGAACTGTAAGAAGTAATTGCCACTCTATTATTATCAGTAAAAAGACAGTAGATAAAAGTTGTGTCTCAAACCGTGGATGTACTGACACTATTTCAAAATATTTTTATTTGGAATTTCTTGATGGTATATGCATATATTCTGAAAACTAAAAGGATTTGTGACTTATTTTTCTAGGCACATTTGGTTCACTCATTTATGTTAGATGAAGATTGTTATTAAGTGCAACATTTCCTAATTGTCTGGTAGTAGAATATGAACTGACCTCTTAAGACTTCATCCTGTGCCTTGACCTCTTAGGGCTGGTCTACATAAGTCTTTTTTCACTAATTACAGCAGAAGAGAAGGCAAAGCCCATAGTTGATGATTATAGAAATATTTTGCCATTATCCAAAGATTTACCAAACCAAAGAAGCACTCTTCTGGTATGGGAGTACCAGTGAACTGTACCAGCAAATCCACATCCCCGATGGCTGTAGCTAGAGTAGGAGCTGTCTTTGTGGGAATGGTTACTCAGATACGATTACTTTACTGTATCTGTATAGAGTCATCATATATGAGTAAAACAATCCCTATGCCTAAAATGATAGTTTTGCTCTTTTTAGTTCTTAACTTTTGAGCACATTTTTCTTGCATCACAGGACTGCAGTAACAGTACTACCTCTGCTCCTTCCACACTGGAACCACATTTGAGCACAGGCATTCAGAAATATTTATCCCCACCTGTAATCCTTTGGAGGATATTTAACCTTTCTATACAACACAACTTATTAACGCTAATTTATGATTAGGTTTGTCTTCATAGGAGGTATAACCCATACAGTCACTAACTTAGTACTTGCTTTTGAACTAAATGATTTGTAAGTATCAAAAGCGATTGTAACCAGTGATTTCTTTCATTTTTCTTCCTAATTCCTCTGTTTCAGAATTCTGAAACAGAGGATACAGACCAGGGACCTTAGAAATGTTAGCAGAAAAGTGCTACAGTTTTAGGTCGGTTCTGAAATCACCTTCTTCACTTTTTCAAAGCAAATAGTATAGTGCTCATGTTTGAAAGGCTGGTTTCAAATCCCTGTGTGATCTTTTGAAATCTGAGTAAATTCCAGAAATACATACACAATATAAAGTAGATAATATATTTAATGTGTGTACTTATATTTATATGTCTCTGTTTATATGCACATGATTTAATTTGATACAGGGGCCTTCATTCATCATCCCCATAAATTCTGTACAAATCTCCTTAATTCTGTTGGAACTTCTGAAGTCCCAGATTCTGTGAAAGGCTGTGGGTTACTGTGGGGTTTTTCCTTCAGAACTAACAAAGTGAGCTGGCTGCCTCGCTGTGACAATGTGAAGCCAAGAGTTAGTGCTGGTGAAAGGAAGGAAATCAATGTGACTCCTTTCTCTCCAGACTATGTAAACATTCTCCAAGGTGGAGGCAGCCTGTGCAAGAAGAGCTGCTATCTGCTGCTACCCCTGCACGCGTGGGTGCACAGCTGAGTCCATAACCTCAGGGAATTAATTCTTTCCAGTAGCACTGCTTGGCACACACTAGTACTCACATAACAAGAAAGCAATTGCACAATCCTCTTCAGACTATAACTGCATCCAGCTCTGAAAAGACTATTTTGAGCTTTGTTTCCTCTTTCCCAATTTGACTCAGAATGGTATGGCATTGTATTTCAGCTAGTGATAAAGTCAGGGTGGGTTATAGTTCCTTCTGGGGCTAGTGAGAAAGCCTTACTGTAACTGCTTAGAGCATTTGTTTAAAAAGATGTTAATTAAGGTTTATCCTCTCTAGTGGGAGCTGTTCAGCTCTATCTCAGACAAACCAGCAGTATGGACATGCTACAGGTGTGCCATAGATTAAAGTGCTTTAACTTCTTGGAGAAATTCCATAGCACAAGCCTGTGCCATTTAAGACGAACCCCAGAATTTTCTCAGACTTAAAAGCTCTGCAGACAGTGAGCCTTCAAGTTCAGACTCAAGGAAACTTAGAACTTGTTGGGTACTCACATGCTTGACCATAAGCATGCCCAGGGAACAAGGAAACCTCCCTGTAATTGGGGCAGGTATGCTTCCAGATGCCAGTAAAACAGACAGTGAGGTGGGAGGCAGAGCCTGCTGACACTGGAAGAGCTCCAGAGCCTCCTTTCCAGAGCAGCACCCACCCGGCTGAAGTGCAGCACTGGTCCCCAGCCCACTGCTTTCCTAGGGAAGGACCTATGATGATATACCTCAGTAATTTGGGAAACTCTGCTTTTTGCAGTGGCAAAATAGTGCTCAAAGCAAAACTATTGCATTTCACATGAGTCTACACAAAAATGCCCTCAGGACATAGAGTAGCAATGGATACTCTATGCAACTTGGATTGCTAGAACTCTGTGTTATTTTGCATTTGTAATTTTTAATTCAGTTTACCACAAAGCTGGAGTTCAGATAATATTGACACTTTAGACATAAGGTGTATTAATTTTGTTCAACCATTTTCCCCCTTTCCAGCTGTAAATGTACAGGTCTCCAAATAATGGAGTGGCTGCTAAAATATTTGTGTCATCTGTACTTATTTAAAGTATTGAAATCATCTGAGACAGTCGACTACTACTTCGTTGGGGTGATTTTTCATGTATTTCTACTATTCACACAAGTGAAAGTAGCTCTGTGGTACATAACTGTAACAAGTGCTTTTAGTGCATTATAAAATCTCACCATGGCAACATCTTTCTGCTCATCGCATTTATAGTGAGAAAAAGAAAACAAGCAAAACCAAGATTAACCCTGAAGCCCTTCTGAAATTTAGGGGTTGAAAGAATAAGGTGTGACCAAATGAAGCTTTATTTTAATAGAAGAAAGTTAGAAAAAAGGTGGCACATTTGCGTAGCTTCTCTGAGGCTTAACCACCCTGGGCACTGTGCTGGCACCCAGATATAGTCATAGAAACTGGTACCAGTTTGGAAATTACCCCTCCAACATCTTCCTGTCACCCTGTACTCTGACATCACGTAAACCTGGCCCAAAATGCATTGGCAGTCTTGTAGGGCTTTATATGCCTTTGAGGAATGGCAGTGTTTATTCTCTTGCTACCTCTTTTCTGCAGTCTTCTGAAGGCTTGTAAATGCCTGGGTAAATTGGGAAGAATAATTGTAAAAGAGTGTGTTAGGGTGCCTGCGCCAGAGAACTGTACTTCAGGTGCTTGTTTGGTATCATCTAGTGGGTTAGAGCTGGAGAGATATTCCAGATAACATGATTCAGAGTAACATCAATTATTTCTGTTCTTGCATTTTCTCTATCCCTCTACCTACAGTCTCCACAGCCCTGTGTTAGAGGAACACTTTATCCAGGCAGTGTGACAACAAGGGAGTGCAGGCTCAGCACAAGGATCATGTAAAGCTAAACACAATCACAGTGTCTCACACTATCATTTCTCAGGTAAAAAAAAATGAAAATGGACAGATTCCCAGGGAATTCATCACCTACAAATTCCTTGCAACTGTGGATAACTCTCTGGATGGTCTGAATATCTGAATGAACTACACCACTTAGACACTTAGGTGCACATACAGGGTCTAGAGTTTAACACCTCTGTTGGAAATTACTGGATTTATTCCTCATTTCACTCTAGTTCATTCCCATTCATCTAACTTTTTTAGAACAAGTTCTTTGTTTATATTCAATATAAATAGGGAAGGGAAGGAAACTAAAGGAAATATAAAGAGATTCTGAATTAAACCCAAAAAATCCAACTATTTTTAATCCTTCATGAATTTTTCATTACTACTTCCCACAAAACACCTCCTGCTTTCTCCAAATGTTCTAAAAAGTGCTGCCATTCTTGGTAGATAAAAGCAGCATAAAATAATTGTTTTAAGCAAAATTTTCTGGTTTGTTTTTCTAAACAACTGCTATGTATTGACCTTCCATGCAGTGTCTTCTGCAGTGGGAATAGGTTGTTTAGCTGCCAGGAGAGTAAGAGCAGTTAGCTGTGATTCCAAATCTGCACGGGACCTTGAGCACAGAGGCAACCTCCAAAGGCCTTTTTTCTCACTTACACAGAAAATTACAGCATAGAAAGTTCACTCTCAATCACTTCTTTATGTTAACTGTTTTTAGAGGGGAAAAAGGTGGTACTGGTACCAAAGCAAGCAGAAGCTCCCTCTTTATACTGTGCCCATCAACATTTAAGCCATGGCAACCTTGGTAAACTGGAGTAGGGCGAGTGTGGAGGGCAGGCCGTAAGACCTGGTTGGAATTATACTAATCTGAATATGTCAGCCTGAAAGCAAAAGACAGTCTAAAATCTAGCAAAGATGAAGTTTATTAGATATTAAGTTTAGAACTGATTGAAAAACACCAAAGTTTGACTCCTTTTCTTTCAAAGATGTTTTTCCATATAAAATCAGGTGCTTTCATAGAGCTTGTCTTTCAATCATTATAGTTTCACAGAAGCAAAGATTTCACCAGTTCCCCAGAAGACTTTTGAGAATGGAACAAAGAGTAAGCTTCCCAGACTGCCTTTTAATTCTGTACCCTGAACCTAGAACACCAGATTCGTGATCAAGCGACTATTTCACTGTAGTAAGTTTTGATAATGCACACTGTGTCATAAACCTTACAGCAAATCCTTTTCTGCTTGCACAGACATCCCAAATGTTATTCTATGAGGCTGCCTTAGGTAGGAATGGGATGGCAGAGGCACATGCTTGTGGGTTAAACCCCATACTGGAGGTATTCCATCTCACAGCTGACATCCTGCCACACAGGTCACCTGAATCGCAAGGACCACTTTAACTGGTAAATATTCTCTGGCCACAATGCTGTGTGTAAACCTTTCTCCTGCCTCAGGATTAAATGCACAATGTGAAGCCAGTAGTGAGGCAGTCACTTGTGGCCATTATTTAGGTCCTGGCAAAGGAAAGAGGCAGCCAGTACAGTGAGCATGAAGCAGAGGCCACAAATAGTTTAGTTCAGAAATAATGAGTAAAACTTACCAAATCAGTTGGTGTGGGGGTAGTGTGAAACAACCTTCATCAGTGATTAAAACTGGCTGTTAGGCATTCAACAGAGATGGCCTTGCTCAAGGAACATTAAGTGTAAGATAACACCTGGCTTTGATACTTGCTCTGCTTTGAGTGCCCTGCACTGATCCATCAGAAGTGAAGTCCTTGCTAAGCTTAGATTACCCTTGACTACTTAAACTAGACTACTAAAACTAGAAAACCCAAGCTCCCTAATATCATGGCGTGGGGAACAGCAAGAAAAAAATGTTTGTATTTTGGTTCTTTTTAAGGCTATAGGGAAAGCCTGTGTTTTGCCACTGTGGTCCGCAGAGTGATCAGCAAAGCTTAATTGTTTGCTTAAGCGGCCTTTGGAGCAGTGAGAGCTAACAGAGCTAGAAATTGGCAGGGCTGGCCAATGCAGCTGAACAGCAAAAAGACTTTCAAAGAGGCAGTTTTTCTCCCAAGTGCTTATTGTCAGCTCTTTGAGTTAAACAGATTTTAACAACGCAAACAAAAACTCCACAGGGGAGCTTTTTACAAACAGAAAACAAAGGAGCCCTGCTCCAGCTACATCAAAGCTTCCAGCCCCGTATAACCTCTGGTGGCAGTTTGTTTCATCCAAGGCCCCTAACTCTATGCTAATGTCAGTTTTCCCACCTACCAATGAACCATTTTTCTGGAGTTTCCTGGTCTAGCTTTTAGCTGACTTTAGAGAAGTAGGATTGTTTTAGGCAAAGCTACAACCATCCCCATTACCGTAACATGGCTGCCTCATGAAAGGAGTCTGAGAACACGGTGCTGTCATGAAGCTTTAAAGCCTCAGGTGCCTCTGGATTTGTTCACGTTGCAGCCAACCTATTCAGATTTCCCTTGTTATACCAGCCGCCTTCTCTTCTGCAGGCTGGGAGAACTGAGAGGCAGGTTTGGGCTGGGGAATCTGAAGAGAAGACTCTAAAATCTATTTTATTCTTTTTTTCAATTTCATTTTTGTCTCCCAGACCAATGTAAATAAGGGGTAGTAATAAGAGATTTGAATTTCTAAGAAGTTCATGGTAGTAAAATGAGACAGAAAAGCATTATCCTGCATTGAGTGCTGGATTTTAATGCAGTTTTGTTCATAATATGACAAAATTCAACACTGCAGTTAAAAAGGGTATGTGCTTGTAGCTCTGGATAATTACTGGCAGAGTAGGATGTGGCCTCATCTGAATAAGAGACAGAACCATCTCATAGCTGCTCCACTTTGACATGACACAAAGGAGTACATGCTGCATTGGTAAATCCATACCTAATGGAGAAAAAATGCACTGGTTGTTAAATGAGAAAAGAATATTTAGGCAGGGTGGAGAATGAAATATATGGTTCTATATGAAACATAGATACTGTTGAGATTTCAGTTGTATGAAACCAACTGAAAATTCTGAATCATCAAAACCCACAACATTACAGATCATCCAAAAGTTACAAATTTTGTATTTCAAGATGTGTGCTTGTAGCCAAATGGTGTTAATGAAATCTTAGTAACGAATCTTTATTATTCTGCATAAATTTGAGGGGGAGTACTGAAAAGGGGAAAATAATAAGCCACATCCCGTCCTAATGCAATATAACTATCTCAAATTCACTGGAGTCATCCTGATGCCTGCATTACCACCTCAGTTCCCCTGCTCACTTTAATTACCTAAGTAGTCCCATCAGTAAGACATCTACTTCCAAACACACTGAGTTCCCTCCACTTACTCTGCAGATCCTCCCTCTCCTTGCTGCTGGAGTGCTGTATTCAACTCAGCACGGCAGAGACTTACAGCACTGGTCAGATCTAAGTTTGAGTAGGGAGTAAACATGAAGCAACAAAAAGCTGTACTGTGGAGTGCTGCATCTGTATGAGTCCTACGCTGTGACGGGAGTACATAAGAATATGTTTGTAATAATTCACTGTTATTAGCAAAATTTTTAGAGCTTCTAGCTATTTTGGATATGTCAGGTTTTGGGTTCGTAACTTGAAGTCCTTTAAAGAGCCATGAATTTTAGAAATACAGAAGAAAAGAAGGGGTTTCAAAATGCTTCGTGTTGAGGACACTTAATTTTTTTAATCTTAAACCAGTGCTATCTCTTCCCTGTAATCTGCATGTAAAAGCACACAGTTCTGCTCAGTCTGTAGTGCTGTACTCAAGAAGTTGGTACTCAAGCAGCTGGTTAAGAATGTGTACAAGGAAAAACTAGTGGTGCAGCACTGCTTTTGAGATAAGCACTTCCATCTGCTTTTGTTGACAATGAAACAACTCTCTCTGCTGAAAGCTATTCTGTTGTTAACTAGATTTCCTTCAGGACAGCAACTGTCTTCAGATTTTAACAGGCTGCTAGGAGGAAGAGAAAGAATTCATCCTGTAACATCCCTAATCCAGGAAACAAGGAGATCAGCTGAGCGGGGAGATAGATAAGTAAGGAAGAAGTTTATAGGCAGATGATGTGGTGGGATTTGAAAATTAAGGGAACTAAAGAGGATCCATATGGATTGAGTGAAGGATAGGACGAAAAAGTATGGAAAAGCTATCTTAGGGAGTCAACACTAGAACTAATAACTGCCTAAGCCGTAGCCTCAGGTTGGGTAGGGGAACAGGATATGGAAAATTGCTGGACACTACATGAGGAAGTGCTGAACATAACTGCAAAGAGTGTGAGAAAACAATTGAAGTTACAGATAGTGTGGTGCAGTATGGCCGGGTTCCCAGGTGATTAAAGGGGAGTTTGTGAGAAATAGAACAGAAGGAACAGGTTCATGAAAAACTGGGAAGCTGTTCTGGAGACCTCTGGGGAGTAGCATCTTGCAAGGCAGCAAGGTAACTTCATCACTAAGGCACGAAAAGCCGAAATCACCTAGGTAATGGTATCAGGATTGGCAAATTTTGTATGGATATAGCAAAACTGGGAGCACCGGGGAAAAAAGTAATCAGGTGGGTGTTGTGGAGGAGACCAGGGCAGAAGAAGCGGTGGTGAAAAGGTAGGAAATGAAAAAGGGACATTAAGATACACGATCTGTAGGATCGGTGCAGTCTGGGGTTACCTCCTAGGCAGCCCTGCACTGGACTGCCATTGCTGGAACAAGACAATAAACCAACCCCAGTCCTCTGACCATATCACACAAGCAAAAGCTGCCTCTGCACAATGGGAGCAGGATGAGCAGCAGGCAGCAGGTTTCCCTGGGGTGCTGTGGGACCACCCCCAGAGCAGACTGCCCTCCTGGTATCACTATGTCAGTGCCCAGTCCATGTCCACCAGCACCTACAGGTGCCTATCACTCCCTAACAACAACATGACTCACCAAACTAAAAAGTACTTCTGCACTGAACCTGCTAAAGCATCACTGGATTCAAACAAAATCACTAAAGCCTGTTGACAGTGGCAAAATGTTTTTGCAGAAGTGATTTTTCTTTTAATAGAAGAAATGCGTGAACATTCAGAATTCTTTCCCAAAGGGAGACTTGTGCTCTTACTGCTAACAGGATAGGTAGTTTTTATCAAGAATAAAAAGAATTGTAGCCATTCATTAAAAAATATAAAAGCCCCCACAAAGGAGAACTGTTTCACACAACTGTTGAAAGAGAGCTGTGGGCTTGAAAGAAACAGTTGTATTTTTCATGGTTCACTAAATTCACTGCTCTCTAGTTCAGTTACTTGTGTTGCTTTTTCAGATTTTGGTACCTTTAATAAATTGGGCAGCTGGGAAGACCCTATACCATTCTTTAGTCTTCTCATCTCTGTACCTCTTATTTTCTTAATTCAAATGAATGATTGCATAATTCTGAATAGTGGTACAGACTTAAAAATATCACCTTGGATCATCCTGCTTTTCATTGTCTCTGTGTAGGCTGCAGAATTCTGTCTTTGACATTGTATATAAAAGATTTATTTCTGTCATCAACTGGAACATGCCATATATACAGATCCCTCTTGAAACCACCATGGCTGGTTGCATTTTTGACAGCATCTCAGACTGTGAAGTTCCTGACACATCAATAAGATACTTACTGTTCTTAATAAAAAAATATTTTTTATACTGACATGTTAAAACTGGAAGGTTCAAGTTCCGGCTGCCTCTGAGTACCACTTTTTTCCTCATGAAGAATCTGGTCAAATTAAGCATTTGTTTCTCAGGAGGGGGTGCAGGAGAGTGAGCAGAAGTGCAAATATGTTCTTTTTTCCTGCTACATCAAGCCCTCCTTAATTAGGTGAAATTGACAGTTGTCAAAATTCAGAATAATAGTTCTCAGGGTATAAACGACAGCAAAGTGTAAACTTCCTGTGGTAGTGATTGCAAGGTCACATGGAAAGGATGCAGTTAGTCACGGAGCCTCTTCCAGGCACAAGAAATAATTCACAGAAGTTCCTACCGTGGGTGCTGGCAGAGGGGTCAGTGGCAATGTTCAGGGATGCTGGCAGGGAGGTGCAGACATGCCAGGCTGCCCAAGGAGCTGTGCTATGTGTGTTCCTGATATCCCAAACTTAACAGAAAGAATGAAACTTGAATCCTGCTCCCAGCCCAACCATTCCCTAACCCTCTAATTTGCTAGGCAGAAATGCGACTGGCTTTCTGGAAGCTCATTTCTACAATTTTGCTCCTAGCATTACTGGGCAGTACTCACAAATTTTCAGAGGTATTTTAAATATTACAGGATATTCCTGTAGATTATGTGTTTATGTGTTCTTTTCAGCTCTTTTTGCAATAAAGAATGAGCTGTTTTGACTCCAGTGAGAAGAATTTAGGTCTTGTTCAGCGTTTCACTGCATATCATTTGTGTTCTAGTTTTGCTTCATGGTATTGCCCCATCTTCTCTACTGTGCTGGAACAGCAGATGAGAAGAAAGATATGGGCATGTTATATTCAGGATAACTCCAAACCTTCACTTGCCACAGCTGTGGAAAATGTGCCTTTTACTAGGTAGTACAGTGTTTGTAAGTACAGGTGAAGTATTCTGCAGCTGGAAAAGGAGAAAGAGTAGTGTTGCTATGGAATTCATTTGAAAGACTTTCTCTGTGTTATTGTTCCGGTTAGCCTTATGGAAATGTTGAATTCAAAACACAGGAGATGCAGAGAGGGCATTCCCAAAATAACAGGCTCAAGAAGACTATTCTGTGTGAGGCCATTTAACAGTTTAGCTCATTCAGCTCAGCAAAAGAAGGCTGAGAGGAGACATGTCTTGGAACATATTAGTGCAAAGTAAATACACCAGAGGAAGAAGGGGCAGCACAAAATCAGTGGTTATGTACTGACAGTGGCTGAACTGGAAGCAGATTTTTAGCTAGCAGAGAAGTTAGGTTGCGGTGCAACCTCCTGTTAGCATCAGACATGAGTTTAGATGAACTCAAGAAGTGCTGAAGGTCCAGCAGCATGTGGGCACTGACTCACCCATTTATTTCAGTCTCAGCTTGCTGTAAAACCACGCTGGCTGTAAGGTTTCAACTGGGGTTTAACCACAGCAAAATTGTTATCAAAAGGCTTGTATGCTCAGGTTTGACGTTCATTAATTCTCTGTCTCTTTGAAGTGAATAGGAGGAAACTTTCTCATTTGCTGTTTGAATGATCGGAAGTGCATTTCCCATTTTTTAGAGGAAAACTCCACATAGTTGGAACTCAAAAAATTGGCATTATAACAGGGAAGAGTGTTAATGTTTTAATTTTCTAGCTTAGGCTTTTAGTTAAGCTTTAAACCTGTGAAAATAAAAGAATGGAATAAAACATGTGACGAAACTGCAAGGGTTACAGTACCAAAATTCTATGAAAAATGTGTTCCATTATGTTAATGAAAATACGTATTTTTCCTTGCAATATAGATGTTTTATATAACCTTATTTTTTCAGTAATCAAGATATGCACACAGTGTTAAGCTCTGAGTGAATGTGTGATTAGAGACCATTTAAGATAAATATTTCACTTCAGACAAAACATGGATAATTATACCAAGTTCAGTGTTTGTCTGTTATTTCTAATGAGGCTGTCTCTTACACTACCAGAGACACTGTTGTAGTTTCATTAGTGAACAAAGCTCTGCATGTTAATAATCAAAGCATATTAATAACTATCCAAGTCACAAAGTAAAGCTGAAAGGCTGTGACCATCCACAAAACCATCTATTGTCATCACCTATTTTGTTGAAGTGTCAAATACACTGTCACAGCTACATGTAAAAACACTTCAAATTTTGCAAAATCATGATTTGAAAATTGGAAAATGCCAGAATTTAAGATAATCTCTGGAGTTATGCTGTATTCTCCATGTAGTTCATATGCAGTTCATAATCTCTCAGCACTTTTTTCCATAGCACCCTTTTTAAATGCCAAGGGTGAGCAGTTCTTACAAAACACTGCTCAGAACCACCTGATAAACTTTTTATGCTCTCTGTGGCACCATTTTTATCTGTTTTGCACTGTTCAAACCATCTCAGAAGGGAAATAGTTCCTGCATTGACTTTTCTGTCTCATTTATCACTACTGTCTCTGAGGGCTTCACAATGACTAATTAATTTAACTCCACAAACTCTTGCAAGATAAGGGCTGCATTTAATTGAGGCACAGAGAGATGAAGGTCAAAAGTATCCTCTCACTTGGAGATGCACTGTTGAGATGCTCTGAACATGGTGTTTAGAACCATAATAAAGTTCTTCATGTTCAAATTAAAGATCATTATTCATCCCAGTTGCAATAAATAGTGCTCAGCATTTCTGTCAATCAGAACATTAGCTCAGGACAGACACCTCAAAAATAAGAAATTAGTGGCTATGAAAAATTTGGTTGAAGTGCCTTGCTTAATGAGAGCAAGGCAGGAAACCTTGATAGTCAGAGCTATAATGTGATTTTCTGAGGCAGCATTTAACATTTTAGTGTATTTTCTGTTCCAACAGCCTCATTTTCAAAGATCAGTTCTTCCAAGCTCAAGAACAGTCCGTTTCTGTGAGCAGGAAATCAAGCAAAGGCATCAGAAGACGTGCATGGATGAAAGAGGAGCTCCTGACTAATCTCAACCATAAAGGAAATGCGTGGAGGATATGGAAGCAGAGTCAGTCGACCCAGGAGGAAAATAGAGACACTGTCCAAACTTGCAGGGCTGGAGTCAGGAAAGCCAAAGCCCACCATATTTGAATCTGATGAGCAACGTGAATGCTACCAGAAAGGTTTTCACAAGTACATCAGCACAGAAGGAAAGAAAAAGAAAACATGAGCTGAATACAGCCAGGGCCCTGGTGACAAAGGACATGGAAAAGGCTGCTGCCCTCAGTAACCTTCTTTGCCTCACTCTTCACTGGTAAGGCCATCCTTTGGGAATCCCAGGTGCCTGAGACCACTGGGAAAGTCTGAAGCAAGGTAGACTCAACATTTGGAAGAGGACCAGATTAGGGAGCGTTTAAACAAATTGAATGTGCACAAGTCCATGGGACTTGACATGAGACCATCAGTGCCAAGGGATCAGCTGATGTCATTGCAGGGCCACTATCTATAATCTTTGAAAGATCGTGGTGATCAGGAGAGGTTCTTGAGGACTGGAAGAGAATAAATGTCACTTCTTTCTTCAAGGAGGATCCAGGGGACCACAGGCTAGTTAGCCTCACCATGATCCATGGGAAGGTAATGGATCAAGTCCTCCTGGAAATCACTTCCAAAGCTTGTCCGGTCCTCCCAGAAAGTTTCTTCCTCAGCTTCTGTTTCCTTTTTCAGTTTTATCTCTTTCAGCTCACTTTTCAGGACTCCGGTTTAAATTCATCTCTGTAATTCACTTCAATGCGCGCACACCTCACTGATCAGTACCTCACCTTCCTCCATCTTCCAAAGCTGTCATTTCCCTTCCCAGTAACTGGCTGCAAATTAATTTCCTTCCCTTGGGTTTCTGCATTTCTCCATCCTCACTGCTATTTCCTGTGCCCACCTCCCACCTATTTGCTGAGCTAAACTAAATGTTTTTTTAAGGGCTGAACTGCTCTGTCTGGGACTCTCTCTAGCTAAAAATAAGTAGCCTGAAGCAGACAGCACAGAAAAAAAACTCACGTGGTTGAAACAACTCAGTGCTTGCAACTGGAAACGTGCTCTTACAAAACAGTGTGAAGCAACCTTAATAAGAGACAGACCTACTGACATGCCAACAGCATATCTCTTCAATAATGTCCAGTATTCTTAAATTCTGTTCCAAGAGGAATTTAGCACATTGTCCATTATAGCACAGAGTAGCATCTATTCTAACCATGCATTAAAGTACCTGATAAAAAGCAGGGATTTTTCCAGGAAATACATTAGCATACTCAAAGAAAACTTTAAGCATTCAAAGACTTAAACTGTAATATGCGTCATTAAGCTTCTCTAATTCTAATGGCCAAGATACTGAAAACCAAAATGTGGAAACAAATACTGCCCAAAAATTAGTAACATACATTTTGCCTGCAGAAACACACACAAATCCCACTAATATCAGCGCAGAGTTCCTTGAAGTCATTATTTGGAGTTCATGCGAGTAACCATAGTTGTATTAAGACAGTACTTGTGTGAAGAAAATTAGCTACCAACCTAAGGAATATAAATTACTCTATTAAATTATTAATGTCTGTGAAAGCAATCAATTAATTTAAAAAAAAAATCATAAAGACACAATTATTTTTTGGAAAGAAGACAGCAAATTTATAGCTGAAATTATTTCCGTGGTACCGTTCACATGTAATCACATCTGTAAATGATAAATGCTGTGTTAGTGGCAAAAGAAGATTTTCAGGGTGCTGTTCAATAGCTGACAAGGATGAAGTCAACTGAAACGTGTTTTTAACCAGGGGATAAATCTTTCTTGAACATTTTATAAAGGAACCTTATAAATTTAGACCAAAATCCTAGATTGATTTTATGTATTCTGGACCTCACTTTGGCCTCTGATCACAAGAAAACTGGTGTAAATTTGGAAGATCTCCTGTGAAGCCAGCTAAGTCTATCTGAAATTATGCCCCTAAATCCAAGAGAAGAATCGAACCCAAGGGCCTTGAGCCAGCTTTATTGAGCAAGAGCCATTTGGTCTGGCTGCAAAGGGGAGAGGCTGTGGCAGTTGGCCAGTTTTCCTCCCCTAGAAGTGATGTCAGACCAGTCAGTAGATACCTATGGGCATTAGACATCATGGGAAAGAGCCAGACTTACTTCTGAATGGGAACTCTTAGAGGGAGCCGGCTGGCAGCTCTTTCAGAAGGCTCAGAGCAGCTGGCCACCACCTAAAAGTGCATTACTGGTTGGCCTCTTGTTTCCGGGCTGCTGTGACTTGTTCTCAATCCTCATTCTTTCAGTGACATAATATAATTTAATTTATGGCCACAAAAAGCGTAACAAGAAAGGAAAAGATGAAAAATACTATGCTAAATACAACCATCCATACACTTGAAAATGTAAACATGAAACTATTCCCTAGGTATGTAATTACAGGCAACTTCAAAGTGGGAAATGCACGGTTTTAGTAAATAGATCTTATTTTGTATATGCTGCTTTTGCCTGAAGGACAGTCTGGTTTTCTGCAGGAGCACAGCAAACTGCTTTTAAAAGGATCATCAACCAGAGTTTGTGGCTAATCACTTGGAGCTCCCATGAGACATACAGAGCATGGCATGGAAAAGAAAATAAAGACGCAAAAGCCAGTGTTGCACACCTCCAGCATGCTTCTCTTTCTTTCGCAAGTTCCTGAAGGATGATGTGCCAAGCCACACAGTGCAGTGGTGGTCAACAGGAGAAACCATCCTCTGACACATTCTCCCTTCCCAGCTCTGTGAAATTACTGCTTGAAAAAAAAGTAGGCTCCTACTCTGTGGTGTCAGTACCATACATGGAGCTAGAAAGACTGTGCTAGAAGGCTGATTTTATAGCACCAACTGTTAACAATGTCCTTAACAGACTCCCATCCCATTCACTGCTGCAGTCCCCTTCTGGGAACTGCACTGGACTGCTGTGAATGACTCCTCCTTCAGCCTCTGTTCTCAATCAGATGCCAAAGTCCTCTCTCTGGAGAGAGATACACGTGTAAATCATGGCCCCCATGTAGCTCCATATCTCCCTCCACCCATCTGGACTACACTGCCAGAACCAGTTCACAATCTCTCACTAGCACACTCCCCTTTGTGGGGAGCAACATTACCTGTAGTGCCCACTGCTCCTGCTGAGCCCAGCAAGCTCTGCAGAGTGACCTCTCCCTGTAGAAGCTCCAGTGTTTGGAGCGTGAAGTTTCCCTTCACACTCTGCATCATTGCCTCCATCTAATGGCCTTAATCCTCTCCCAGTAGAAGGAAAAGGCATTCTGTAAGGTGGGCTGTCACGACTTCCTTCCCCAGTTTGTAAAATTATCAGTATATTGTTACAAGCAGCGCCAGTCTGTTTTTCAGAGCTCTGGTAGAGGAAAAGTGAACAGGAGGGCAATGGCTGTTTTACTGGCCCAGTTTTCTGCCTTGGGCAATGGCCTCCTTTGGCTCTTCCATGCAAAAACTGCCTGAAAGCAAGCACTGATTAAAAGTTACCTGTACAAATATCCAGGCAACTTTTTATCATTGTTTTATTTTCTAAAACATTTTCATCTCACAAAAGCCCAAGACAATGAGTACTAACTACTTCTGTCAAGTATTCCTGCTGGTGGCGGAGGGTTGGAGCTAGATGAGCTTTAAGTCTCAAACCATTCTATGATATTACAGTTCCATGACCAATACCTGAAATGTTTGACTTGTGTGCTGTTTCCTAACAACTTTCACTTTCTGAAAAATGTTAGCCTGTTTGCAGGGGAGAGCAGCCTCTTCTTTCGTTGGTAGCCTTTGTGTAAGCTAAAAGAATACCTTGGCCAAAAGACGCTGAGGAGTAGATCAGATTATAGGAAGAATATATTCATAGTTCCAATTTAGAGAGCTTTCTCATTTAACTTTTCTCAACTTTTTTCTTAGCTAAATGGAGAAAGAGACCAGGATGCCAGTAAGAACACAGTAAAAAAGATCTGGTAGCATAACGATGAGCTGAGACCAACTCTTATTTGCACTCCAGTGTTCATCTTTGGACAATACAAATGAGACTCGGGAACAGAGCCCAAGTATGCCTGTGTAAGTAATTTAAACTCATGTTTAAACTTCCCTTGACTGTAGCAGACCATTTTACTTCTGTTAAGTAGTTTTTGGTGCCCTAATTCCTAAATATTCATGTTTTGCATTTATTATCTCCAACCCTCTGATATGTCCTGTTTTCAGTTGAGATAGGGTTTATTTTTTCTTAATAGCTGTTGCAGTACTGTATTTTGGCTTTAGTCTGAGAACAATGCTGGTAACATACCAATGGTCTGGTTGTTGCTGAGCAGTGCTGACCTGATCAAGGGCTTTTCATAGAATCAACTAGATCGCAAAAGACCTTCAAGATCATCAAGTCCAACCTCTAAAACCTTTTCAGTCTCTCATGCTCCATGAGTGTGGGAGCAGAGAAGGGACACCTGACTCGAAGTAGCCAAAGAGATATTCCATATCACAAAGGATCATGGCTAGTGTAGAAACTGGGGAAATAAGCCAGGATTGGCTGATCACTGGTCAGGGACAGGGTTTGCATCAGCCAGCAGGTGGTGAGCAATTGCATTGTGCATCACCTGTGTTTCTTGGGGTTTAATACCCTTTTTCTTGTTGTTGTTGTTATTTTTATTATTTTGGTTTGAATATTTTAATTATTAAACTGTTCTTGTCTCAACCCATAAGTTTTACCTTTTCACAACTCTGCTCCCCATCCCATTAGGATAGTTCAACCCCATTGACTGCCAGCTGGGGCTGAACCACAACATGATGCTTGTTTCAGAATTAGCATGGGGGTTTATGCTGCTGCATTTTATTTGTCTGATGGTTGAAACCAAAGGAATTAACTTAAAACCAGCTGAAACTGTTTTCATGGATTGTGAAATGGAAACAATAAAACTTCACTTTATCCATGCCAGGAAGACTTACCCAGTCATATTACTTTAAACACTTTAATGTAGCAAACGGAGTTTGACAAGAATCAGATTCTTGGCATAGTGAAGCACTTCTCTCTTTTGAACATTTGTTTCCGTTCCTTCATATTTTTCCACTTTTTGTGGGTGACAGTAGAACAACATCAATGTTTTGCATTTTTGAGAAGGGAATAATATTATTTTATATTACCT
Organism: Psilopsiagon aurifrons; assembly: GCA_025447955.1. Lineage (NCBI taxonomy): Eukaryota > Metazoa > Chordata > Aves > Psittaciformes > Psittacidae > Psilopsiagon > Psilopsiagon aurifrons. The sequence continues at coordinate 832 of JAOEHY010007457.1, read as the reverse complement.
CAAGACAGTAGTTGCACAAAGTACGTAAGGGTAACTTTTACTAGCAGATGAAATCACTAATGACAAACGAACTGCAGGGCTGAAATACAGAAATTGTAGAGGTGATGAAGGAAAAAAACCCTAATGTTACATGAGAGAATTCAGGGGTAGCATGAATTAATGTGAAACTACGCATGATAGTTGGGTAAAATCTCTGTTCTGATTTGCAAGTGCATCTTCATGTAAACAGGAAAACATACTGTAGTGAAATATAACAACATAGGTAAACAAGGGAGTGTCACCATAACACATATATTTCGTCATTCAGCATGCCTAAATGTGATGTGATTTTTATCAACTATTTTGCTGATTGTTGACTTTTTTAATTCTTTATCGTAAGAATGGGTTGATTGTTTTCAGTAGCTGAAATACTAATGATCCTCAGATGATGCATAAATTGGAAAATACAGTCTTCTTTCCTTATGTCACATGGTGTTTGATAGAGTTGCTTCTATGAGAATTTAATAAAGAAAAAGTTCAAGGCCATTGTTTTGCTCATCAGGTTTCTCAGCCTTTCTTTGTGCTGATAAGTGAAGACTTAGCTCCTCTGCAGGACTGGATTCAGAGCCCGCTGCAGACATTGCCATGACTCCATGGCTGTAACAGGCCACAGACAAGGGCCCAGATGCATAGTGTTAAGCTGGGGATGCAGAAACCCTGTTGATTCAACTGGAGCTTAAGGGACTCATCTCCTGCAGCACTTCCTTGCATTCACTTAGAAAGGGTACTGCATGTACTTCCTTAGTGCCTCCTATCTGCTTTGTAGTAAGAACAGTGGAAGAAGAATAATGTT
>JAOEHY010007455.1:0-17703 GCA_025447955.1 Psilopsiagon aurifrons | reverse complement strand
TCTTATTACCCTACTCTGATTTGATTACTGATAAATTAAATTAATTTCCCTGGGTTGAATCTGTTTTGCCTATGTCAGCAGTTGCTGAGTGATCTCTCCCTGCCCTTATCTCAACCCATGAGCCTTTCATTTTCTCTTCCCTGTCCAGCTGAGGAGGGCAGTGATAGAGCTTCATTGGGCATCTGCAGTCCAGTCAGGGACAATCCACCACAACCAGCTTTGAGTAGTATTAGAACAGGACTTGATGAGGAAATTTTTGAGACTTCTTTTTGATATCAAACATGGGAAGAAAAGAGAGGATTTGGAAATTTTTTCAGATTGAAACAGACTCTTTAAAAACTTGTTTTTCATTAAATATTCCCTAAACAAAACCTAAAGTTTTCTGATTCAGAATTGCTTTTCTTTTTGCTGTGTTAACTAGGTGCAAGAGATATTCTCTAAAATAGTAAGTGGTACACATCTAAATGTTTTTTTTTGCAATGATATGTGAAACTTGACCTGAAGTTCTGTTTCAGTTATTATCATGGCTGCTGCTGTGGCTGTTGTTGTTTCTGCTATTATTACAATTCACAGAAGAAAATACAATTTATGTAAATATGTATGATGACTGCAGTCAGATATGACTTCTACCACGCAGTTGTGCTGCATTTATTCCTCTTATCCACCCCAGGATGAAATCAGGGGGATAACCCTCCCCCAAATGCATATATTATAAAATAATTGTAGCTATATCTTGAATTTTGAAGTCATGAAGATGATCATAAGTAAGTCTTGCAGAGAATTTTAACAGTTCATTAAGCTTTATTTCGCATGAATATGCCCAGACTTGCATTTCAGAGTTTAAAGAAGCTCTCTCAGCCTTATATTAACAAAAGATAAAATGAATGAACCTATATATGCAGCAAAAGCACTTCATATCTGTCTGCCACAGCCCTTTTAGCCAAAGAAAAGCCACAGGCTTCTTGGAAGGAAGGTCATTCTCATATAAGGCTCTAAGAAAAACCAGCCTTTGAAGTTCCTTGCTTGCAGTGTCATTTCTGGTTGACTTACGAAAGTTTAAAGACTTTATTTTTGCTTTTAAACATGGAAACTGTATTAAAATAAAATGAAGAAACTATGAAAAATATGAGTGGGTTTAATGTAATGGTTTTAAAGGCAAAGGATCAACATCCTTGGAAAACCCTTTTTTTTAATCTGGAAGATGCTTTTGGGTCTTGGGTGAGAGGAAATAAGTATTCTCTGAATATTATTATTGCAAGAATCTGACTATTAGTGCTATTTTGTTATTTGTGGGTTATATTTCCAAGTTCTTGAGTATGTTCTCAGTATATTTGGGGAAATTCAGATCTTCTGATGCTGAATGTAACATAAATCTTCAGATCGTTTATCACGTTGTCAGTCAGAAATTAATGGCAAAATAGAGGTAAGATTAGTGGAGTCCCTAAGAAGAATCTTTTTGTGATAGTTCAATAATTTTGTGATATTCACTTAAATAAGCAATTGACTCCTTGCAGGTAGCACTAGTTTTGAAGATGATTGAGCACACACCTTGGCTCAGTACGGATCTAGATGGATCTGCTCCAAGCTTCCAGGCAGTGTTTAATAAAGACATGCACGTAATCCTGCCTTGGAGTTTTCAAGCTTATAAATTTGGAAATGCTGTTAGGAAAATAGAAAATGGAAGTTACTTGTGGCACTGATTCTTGCATGTGAAGCATGTTCTAGGGTGGAGAACCTGCTGAAACAAGCAAACTATGTATTTCAGATGCATTTAGTACAATAAAGAACTTTTGAATGATGTTTCCTGTGATGGTTTCAGAGGCTGATGCATTGGAACATTGCAAGAGCTAAAGAATATTCAGCATCTTATTTTTAGATTACATTTCTGGAGAAGAGAACTGACACGAAAGCGGTGTCTTTTTCAGAAATGAAACTTATAATAAAACCATGTATGCCCTTTCATCCCAATTATATAGGTATTGAAACTGACGTGTTTTACACACAGCTTTTTTAGCCATCTAAATTTATTCAACTATTTATGTATTTGCTTGTTTGTTTAGAACATGGAGGCAGGCTTTTCAGAAATGAGAAATGAGCTGCAGTCGCGGGATGCTCTCTGGAGAAGGATACAACTGGAATGCCAGCAGATGCATACAGAACTACAGAAAATCAGGGAGTATAAAGATATGCAAGGAATGTATGTTGAAGACAGTATTTAAATTACGAAATACTTCCCAGCTAATAACTTTTATTTTTACATTTGATATAAATTCAAGCTGTTTTAAGATACTCTGAATTCAAATGTCAGATTCTAAACAATATTAGAATAAACATTTTCATTGGCAATTATATACAGCAAGATGGCAGCGATAGATGCAGGCTCTGTAAACAGGCTTTAATGCTGCCTAGATCTTTACAAATCAATACGTTTCATCTATTCCTGTTTATATGTTTACAAGCTTTATCCATTTTCTTAGCATTAAAACACTTTTGAATTAGTGGGATTAAGATTTGTCCCAACCTCCTCTGGGTAAAACATTCATCTTTTTATGGTTTATCTAATCTACTGCAGCTATTCGAGGTTATAGGAAATACCAGTCTGCAAGAGTTTTCAGGATTCTTTCTGCGTGCACTCACATTGTCCTTAATCTCTAGAAATCTCACAAGATCCAACCTGGTTTAGGCCAGATCTTTGATTGTTGTATTCTTTCATCAGCACACACATCTTCCACAATTTTACACTGTAGAGAGGATGCTGTAAGGTAAAGGGTATTGAATGTTCTGTTTGTTTCATGTTTTGTTTCTTATTTAAAGGCATCAGCCATTTTGTGTACAACTTACTGAGCAACTAGAAAATAAAAACACCAAGCTATTGCTATTGGCACAAAGTCAAGAATGCCAGCAAGAGGAGCTAAATGAGGTATTTCATATCATTAAATATTTCCAGATCTTAATTGCAATATAGGATTTTTAGAAGAGAGACTGACTCAAGTACTGATCTTGGGTATGATCATATGTAGAAGAGAACAGGAGATAAATTGTGGGTTTAGGAGAGCATGAAGTTTTCATATATGAGGAAGTTTTCATATATGCTTGCATTTCTGGAGGTAGGTGCATAGCTGTAAAATTGACATTGTGATTCCATGCAGAGCTAGCTACTTCACTGAAGTGAGGGAAGAGGCCATGCTTAAGCATCACTGTGATTCGAGTAATACCATGCAAATAATAAGCCCTTTAAGGCTAAAACTAATTAATAGGCTATAGGAGGTAAGTAGTAGTTTGTAGGTGGTCTCAGATGTAAGATATGTCAACAGATCAACTGCTACAAGTCAGTAGGACAGGCAGCTACGCAAGGCCAAGTCACCCTAGCAAGGCCAAGTCACTTAGTCAGTCACCTGCTGCACAACCTAGGGCAGCACTCTTTAGTTTGAACTACACATCACATTGCCTTGCACATTCCTCAAGGGTTGTGTGCAAGCAGTGGTGGGCTGGCATATGGCTTGGCAGGCCAAAACACTTTGGGAGTAGAGGATGCTCGGAACTCCTCTTCAGGCGTGTTGTGGTTTTGCTCAGTAGCAATCGAAGGAGGAATATCTCTTAATTGCATGCAGCTGACTCAGATGCAGCAATTTTGGCATGATAGGCATGATCTAACTCCTAGGGTTTTTTCCATCTCCATCTATTTGTTTACAATTCTAGTATTTCTGTGTAGTTTGCATAAATAAAAATGAAATAATGCCATCTGATACTGATTGTGTACAGTCCTGCAAGGAATTATTAAAATAGGTTGAAAGGTTGTTTGCTGGGTTATGTAGTTTTGTTTCTTACATAATAAAAGAATCTATCAATCAGTGCTGAATTGTTGGTTATAGTAAAAGATATGAGAACAATCTCTGTGCTGATTCTTTGGAGAACCGTGCACAGGATACAGTGCAGAAAGTTTGACCTTAAATTTGATATGTAATGCTAGGAAAAATTCTCATAAAGTGATTTACTGTATATGCTCTTTATTTCTAACATAGTTTCTCATCAAAGGGTCTCTAGATTGATTTATTTATATTGCCCTAAATTAATTTAGGCTGCATTAAGCTTATTTCAAACCTAAATTAACTTAGGAGCAGTATAACTAAATCAGACTTAGGTATATTGAATGGATATTTCCTTGGATAGTCTTTGCCATAAATACCAATTTCTAGCATTATTTTTAGTCCAGTCTTTTTAAATGTCAATTTAAATGTCTTGTATTTTGTTCATGTCTAATACTGAATAGGTAAATGAAAGCACAACAGAATGGTTGAAAAAAAAACCCCCATAAAAATAAATGAAGCTGTATGCACTGATTCATGAAGACATTTTATTATGCAATGTCAAAAATCTCTGGTTCAGTTAGAAGAGTTGATACCTTGGAAGCAACAGCAAAAAAAGTCATTGATAGGTAGCAAGTGATGCAATCATATATTCTGCATAACATTTTTTCTTTTTGAAACGTTTTGCTCCAGATAAGAAACTGTGTTTATCAAGAGGAGCAGTCCCATCACTCTGAGAAAGAAAGAATGAAGACAGAAATCTCTGACCTGACAGAAGAGCTTCATCAGGACATCACTATAGCAACTATCATGGAGAAAGCTAGTCTTCTGGAAAAACAGTTAAAAATGGAGTTGGAGATAAAGGACAAATTGTTAGCAAAACATCAGGTATGCAAGCAAGCAAAACCAGTGTAGATCATTTTACTCCACACTATTGGTAATGATATACATTATCTGTGAAAAAAGACATTACATTGTAGTTTTCATCAGCAGTGCTGTAATATCTGTGAAGTGTTACTAGAGCAGCCAAATTGATACTGGAACAAGAATGCACTGGCAAATGTCAACTGTACATCTAAATTGCAGTTCATTCTGACCATTGACTGTAGTTATCATTTTATCATGCAAAAGATCTTGAAAACTTCAAGTTTGTTGTTGTTATATGTACTTTATCATTAGAACTCATTATTAGAGTATCTAGAACACTTTTTCAGGGGTTTTTTTTAAAGCTTTTTGAAGAATGTAACATATCTGCTTAGAAAATTCTGGTAATTCGAAAGCTGAAAACTTAAGATACCAGTGTTTTAAGGTTAATTTTTAGTATCAAAAACAAATATTCTACCTTCATTACTTAGTTTTGTAAACAAAAAGAACCTTCATATTTAGAGCTTTCTGGGGATCTGTTTTTTGAGGTCACTGCATATTGAAAGTTGTATTTAATGTAATACTTCACTTTTGACAATAGGAAAGTTAAGTGCTTGGGAAAATGAGACATCTATTTTGTGGCTTTACCAGCCTATATTCCCTACCATAGCACTAAAAGAGTGGATGTCGTTTCTAGGCTCCATGACTAAGATTTCATCCAGTTTCAGTGGCCTGCAAAATCTGTCTCTCTTTGTATCTCCTAACTGCAAGTGAACTTCCATATTTTCCTAAGTGAAAAAAGGTAAATAAAATCAGAAGCATCGCATCTGTATATCTTTTATTGATGGTTTAAGAATTCTTTCTGCTTTAGCATTGCTGTATTTAAAAAACATTGTATTTAGTTTCATAATTCTTTATGTATGTTTTGCATATATAAATACTCAGTGTTATTTAAAGTAACAGTAATATTCTTGTATTTAATGGAGAATTTAATCTTTTCCTAGTTCTTGGATTCCCAATACAAAGTTAGGAGCTCTGAAAACACACATCTAAACGAGATGGCGGAAAACCAGGTGTGTAAATGTTGCATGTGGGTCTTTTTTTAATCTATGCAATATGCAGAACAGTTACTTATATTTATTGTAAATGTAGATTGAAATCGTGGCAGGTTTAGAGATTTCTGACTTAAGTAAAATAAATTAATAGAAATAAGGCGTGAGACATAATCAACACCAAGTGGATTTGACTCAGCCTGAACATGGGTATAGCTAGGAATAATTTTGACCTTAACTGCAATAAAATAGAAGGTAACGTTTTCAGTAACTGTCTTGACAATAAGCAGTTTCTTGGAGTCTATTTTTCGTAAGTAAGTTACATCACTTATTTCAGAAAATATGTACTTTTAAGCAGTCATTGTTCTCACAGATACAAAGATATGTCCTGGTTTTATTGTATTACCGGTTTCTTCATATGTTATTTAAATAACAGTGTAAAAATCAGACATATTTTGCCCCCACCCAGCTTATTGTTAAGTTCAGCATTTATTTTTCTTCAAACAGGGGATTTTTAAGTTTAATTCATAAGAAGTGTGCCATAATATCATGTAGTACTGTAGTTTTTATGGGTACAATAAATATTATATATGCTGCCTTCCACACAAACCTTCAAAATGACTCCTGCTTATGGAACATCTGCAGTTATTTGATCTATCACTAGAAAAAACACTGAAATGTTGCTTGCAAATACTGCTGTAAATACATCTTGGGTAGATTTGTAGCTTGTTAGCACCTTACTGTAGACTGAAAAATATATGAAAGAATGCCACATCTTTCCACACCCTTAAAATAGCGTATATGTCTATCAGAAATGTATTACCTACACATACATGTACACTATTATGGATATATGTATGTGTACATATGACATTATTGTGGAAACATGGATGTGTGTATCCGTGTCTAGCTCTTCTCTATGGTGGTATTCTTCCTGAAGATTGAGAAGAACTGTCTGAAAAGAATCCTCGTGGATACCACATCTGTTAAAGTTGAGCAGTAAAATCCAATCAGTAGATATACCAAGGTCACTATACATATCAATGCATTTATGGACTTAACAATTGTCTTTCCTACTTTACTAATACATTGTGAAAATCTAAACATTAAAGATTGTGAGGTATTTGATGCTATGACTGCAGGAACTGGAGAGATTTTCACAGATGTGTTTGCATAGTACAGCAGAGCACTACACAGACTCCTCAAACTAATGCTATCTTAAGTCATTGTGGAGTAATGCATCACCAGGCAGGGTTACTTGTTTAGATTTCAAAAGCTCAGTTTTGGCGTTCATGCCATTATAACTGTACTTCTGATTTGAGAGCTAGTAGTGGTACTGTGACTTAGTGCGGTCTTTCCTCTGTTCTGCCGCTTCACTTTGGAGACACAGCTGAGCCCCTGCCTGCCAGCCTTGCAATAAATACTAGATTTCCTTTTACTTTCTGGCACTTCCATGCCAGCTTGGCTCATAAATTTCCCTAAAACTAGCTAAGCGAGGCAAGGGCTACAGGAAGAGATAACATTAGACCAGATGGTAAAAACAATAGACAAGCTTTCAGTTGTGCTAACAGTATACTAAGATCCAAATCCTTAATACTCATGAGTTACCAACTTCCAAAAGAATAAAGTAAATCTAGAAATATATGAAAGCAAAATTTAATAAAAAGTTTTGGGTTTTAGTCTTTTGTGCGTAATCTGGACATGGATCTGTTGAAGCAAGTCCAGAGGAGGCCACAAAAATAATCAGAGAACTGGAGCACCTCTCCTATGGAGAGCAACCTTTCAGTACTTAATCAGGGCTCATAAGAAAGATAGAGAAAGACTTCTTACCAGGGCTTGTAGTAACAGGAGAAGTGGCAAGGGTCTTAAATCGAAAGAGGGGAGATTTAGATTGTTCATAAGAAAGGGTTTTGTTTGGTTGGGGTTTTTTATGAAGATGGTGAGACACTGACACAGAGAAGCTGTGTCTGCCCCATCCCTGGCAGTGTTCAAGGCCAGGTTAGATGGGCCTTTGAGCAGCCTGGTCTAGTGGAAGGTGTCCCTGCTTGTAGCAGAGATGTTGGAATAGATGATCTTTAAGGTCCTTTCCAACCCAAACTATTCTATGGTTCTATGAAATCATTTGAGATTTTTCTGTTAATGACACAATTGCAGATATAGTTAAACAATGCAATGCAGTATTCTGCAGAGAAGTAGATCCGAATTAGCTAGCTCTGGTGTGCAGTGTAGGCTTCACAGAAAAGGTGACAGGACAAAAAAGGAATGCAGTATCCTGGCTAGTCAACTTCCAAAGCTAATCTCTATCTTCCTTTCCTTATACTTTAGTGGATGGGCCTCTTTAAGCCCTAGTTGCAGAGCACATGTTACTTGCACTTTTAATATTATGACTCGTATACCATGTGGACTAACCTAACTGAGAAGCAGGGTTTAGTAACACAGAGAGCACTGTGTTAATGTGGCTTTACTTTACTGCTTCTGAGGCTGAAGGTGACTGTATCTTGACACAGATATTAAATTGTGCTTGTAGACATACGCTGTATCTAGTAAAGTAACGAACTTCTACAATTTTTTCTTATTATTTCTGGTGGAATTGCTACTGGAGGGAGCAATACAGTCTGCAGCTATAGCTGTTATGGTTTCTTTCATGTCATAAGTTTTACAAAGTAAGTGATGAATTTACAATAATAATATTTTGGATGCATGTGTGTTGAGAAACTTTAATTTGTTTTATTGTGTTATAGAGGCTATTATCCATTCTTTTCCATTTATCAACAGTGGGTTTTTTGTCTGGAGGCAATTCTCTTGGTTTGCTCAAAGTGGTGCACAATTATATATAGTAGCTAGGTCTTTCTTTAGCATAGAACATTGTTTTGTGTTTGCTTGTTAAAAATACTAACATCCATTTGTTGTGGAAAAGATAACTATATAATGATGGCTTTATCTTCTTGCACAGAGTATAGATTTATGTAACAAACAACATCGAAACTTCACATCTTCCATTCACAAACCAGAACATGAGAATGTAAGATTACAAAGCAGCCTTGTTAAACTTCAGAATGACACAAAAGCATCACTGCTGGATCGCATGAGTACATATGGAGAAACAAAGCACAGCTACCAAACCCACTCAAAGATGAAAGGAAAGGAAGAGAGGTAACACTTAGATTGTACATATACATGAACCTTCCTGTAAGTTTTTTGGAAGCATCTAACTGGGCTGAACCATTAAGCTTTTCTCCTGGTTTTGCTCGTTCAGAACTCCCACCAACATAAATATTAGACCTAGTCAGTATATTTGTAAGAATTCCCTACATTTTTCTAGGTGGCTGACTGACTTTGGCAATAAGTGAAGTTGTAGACATGTTTGATCATTTTTTAAATGTTTTTCACATGAAATTACTTAAAACATTTTATGTGCTGCATAAGTTATTCTTAGTTCCAGGTTTTGCAAAACAGGACAGGATGTGTTCTTACTGCCAAATAAAAACAAGACAAGGAAAGAATATAAAAACCAACATGAGAGGTAAACTGCTCTACAGGAGGTTATCTTAATAAGCAGTTTGAACTACAACCCCTGCTGAAAAGCTCTCTGTCCCACCAGTTTCATTTGTTGGAAATTTCATTAAATGTATTTTAATGCCTAGTCTAGTTTTTGGTGTTCTTGGGTGACCTGATTTTCAAATGAAACATAATTTCAGGTGTCCTGAATAAATAATTACTACAATAAACTCCTTGTTAGGGAAAAATAATGAGACAGGAGTACTCAGACTATAGAAAACATTGTAGTGATGACTTCCTTCTTATTTCCCTGTATTCAGTGAAGCACTGAATTACCTTCAAACATGTTATAATCATGGCATTGCAGTAATAAAAAGAAAATTAAACCCCATGCTAAACAGTATTTCACAGTACATGAGAGTAAAAATTAATAGGAAGCTAAATATTTTGATCATTTGTAAAAAGAACTTACATGGTAACACTAATGTGGATCAGTTGAAGCTAAAATTGCATAGGTTATTTCAAGCTCATACATTCAGTCACTGGCAAAATTTGAAGTCATTTTCTTGCTGCAAAATAGAAAGGCATCTCATTATATGTAGCTATATTCTTGCTTAAAACTTCCTTTGGAATATTTTGTTAAATATATAGTTTAGTGTTGTAGGTAGTATTCAGGTGCATACAAATACATATATACATTGTATGCGTGCATGTACATATACATTCATATACATAATGTACACATATATATATGGAAATGGCAGGCATGGTTGTTTTCTTAAGTTTCAAGTGATAGAATCATAGAATCATCTATGTTTGAAAAGACCTTTAAGATCACCAATTTCAACCTTTACTCCAGGACTGCCAAGTCCACCACTAAATCATGTCACTGAGGACCTTGTCTGCGCATTTTTGAACACACTCGGGGATGATGATTCCACCTCCTCCCTGGGAAGCCTGATGTTGAAGGTTTTGCTGAAACAAATACTTACAAACCAAGTTACAGAGTATTCTGCACCTGTATGTCTCATAATTTCAACAAAAATTGATCAGTACATTCTTTGCTCATGCTTCCACTCTCTTTAATAGAGAGAAAGTCAGATTTTCTCAGGAATAAAACTTGTTGTACATGAGAAACTGTAAAATTTCATTCATGAGAATGTAAGTGTATGAGACAATAGAACTATGCAGGTAATTAGCAGGGTTCTGATTACTTAGCTATTGAAGACCAACATTAAACCAAAACTGGGAGAGAGAAACCTGGGAGAGAGAACCTTTCCAACAACAGAAACCTCAGCCACACAACTGAACACAATTTAAATTATGATTGTAATGAATTTGGTGAACCAGATCTACTGAGCCTGGTTTTCAGGATCCGAAACATGTAATTGATTTTCTCAATGAAAAGTTATTTAGCTAAATAAATACATACACACGTTCCACATGTAGTGTACACACACGTCAGCCAGCCAGCCTCTTTAAGACTCTGTACTGTCAGTTCTCTGTTCCCAAACAGGAACTACCTCAAGATATTCTCAGAAAACTAAAATTAAATTTTCAACAATCAAATGTGTGCAGATAATTCAGGCAATTTATGTTGGTTCAGTTAAACTGTAGCGTATATTTTATTTTATTGTGAGCATAAACCATGTTATTTCTTTTTTAATTTGCAGTTCTGTTTCCATGGCAATTATGGCACTGAAGAAAGGACAAACCCACTGGTTTTTAGAGTAAAAGAAGTAGAAAACATGGTGTTTGTGCAAGGAGGGTGTTTGTGTTTTACAGAGTCATTTTCAGAAGCTTTCCTTTTCATTTTTTCTCTTTGCATTCAGAAACCTAGAAAGGTTTGCACAACTACAGAAAGTAAAGTCTTCAACCAGCTATATTCTATGTCTTTCAGGCATGTCTCCCAACCAGTGCTAGAATCCAAGGCGCGGGCACCGGCACTTGGTGGATAGGAGACCTCTAGAGAAAACACAGGAAATTGCAGGATGTTCTATTGGCAGTTTAGAAAGAGCCATTTCTGCTTTTATTCAGCATGAAGGGAATTTCTAAATATTAGAGTAAGATATGCAGGAGTGGCATCTATTACCTAAAAAAGCCTGTAGTCACATTCTACCCACAGCCACTTTAAGTAACTACTCTTCTCATGTATGGTAGTCGACTTACTTCTAATTGCCATTCACAGAAGCTTTCCCCACCCTCAAGATTCTAATCCTTTATTTAGACCTTGGCCACATACAGTTGATTTGAAGTTTGGCATGGTTGAAGAGGGCTTTCTCTGATGAAGCTGATTTATTTAGCCTCTTTGTTCCAAAATTAAAACATGCGAGTTCCCAATGAAAGGCTACTTATTCACCACAAAAATACACACAAAACAGGTAACTGGTCAAGCCAAAGTGCTCTTTTATCATGTGGCAACAGTGAGGGGTAAAGGCTCAGACTGAATGCCTACTAAGGTAGCTGGGTATCACTTAAAGGATCTGTCTTGACAGTGAACTGTGTGTCTCAAGATTTTCACTACCTTTTGGAGTTCACAGACTCTTGATCATGCTCACCACTGGATCAGTTGTTGCAGTAGATAAACTGGAAGCAGTGAAAACAATCTCTTAGGAAAATACTTTTTAACCATTTTTACAAACCAAGCCAGCAATTATACTTGGGAGGTAAAAGCAACAAATTCTGAAGACGTTCTGGTCACTAACGATCTCTTGTTTTCTTTCTCAAGACCAGGTATGACAACCAGCGCAAGCTGTGTAAGGAATTTGTTTTGCACCACTGAAGTCATTGGTCACATAAAGACCAGGCTGATTTTATATATGAGTCTGGAAAAATTGATTCTGTCTATATAAATTCCCTTTGTAAGGACATTGTTCTTTCACTTCTTGTCCCATATGTCACCATGTCCACAGTGATATTATTTTTGTGAAGTATGTGGATATGTTCAATACTGTCTGACAATAAATCCACTGAAAGCATAAGTTTTTCAACTGCAGTTATAATGTATTTGCATTGCCAGTATTAACAAATGGACAGTTTTGAAAAATTGCAAGATTATTTACCTACCTTTACATTTGCATTCAAACAAGAACTCTGTTCTTACGTATTATTTTGCACTGAACTGGCAGATATTTAAACCCCAACTGTGAAGTCTGTCTGAAGTGAAGGCATAGTATCCATATCAAAGCACCTACGTGTAGGTGTCATGTTTTTCCAAGATAGCAAACAGCCCCAGCAATGCTATGGATTACAGTAGGAAATGAAGTTATTTTAAAAAGTCAGTCCTTTTTTGGGCAGTATCTGATTTTGCTATCTAAAAGCCACCATAACTGCACCTGAGTCTGAAAATTTTGGTCTTAGTGAAGCAAGCTATAGCATAACAGTAATAACTGTTATTAAATACACAGAGAAGCAGTTCTGGGGGAAAATAAAAAAGAACACAGATCACAGACTTTACTGTGGGTTTACAGAGAAAATTACTTCCAGAAAGGTCAGAACACAGATGAAAAGATATTTGTGATTTTATTATTCATACCATCTATCTTCTGTGCCCTTCATCCAAACAATAGATGGGATCAACTTCGAAATAGTGGGCAGGGAAGGAAAAAAGCATTCTGTGGCCAAAGAGTGGAGAATGTTCATTTAAAGAAAAGAATGAATGAAAGGAGGAAACTGCCTCCATAAAAGTAAACATTTTAACTGACTAGAAAACTGGAAGGTTGGGTGAATGTTCTCAGCGAGTTTTATTTTAGAATGTATAATAATAATATTACAGAATCATGCTTATAATTTGCTTTCCTGTAGCATTCACAGTATCTTAAACACTACCTCTTTTATAGCCAGAGAAAAATACGTTCTTCATTAGTTCTCTGAGTTGTTCTGCACAGTCTGTTGACGGAGTGCTCAGTTTCATGTTTAAGGCTGTCAGAGTTTAACCCAGCTGGCAGCTGAACACCACACAGCCTCTCCTCACTCTCCTTCACTCACTTTCTGCAGTGGGATGGGGAGAGAATTGGGAAAGAAAAAGTAAAATTTGTGGGTGAAGATAAGAGTTTAATGGTGCGGAAAAGGAAGGGATGATGACAATGATAATGATGGTGATGATAATAGCAGCAATAACAATAATAATAGAATCAGAATATATGAAACAGGTGATGCACAGTGCAGTTGTTCACCACCCACCAACCAGTCAGTTCCCAGGCAGTGGCCTCCAGCCGACTTTCCCCCTAGTTTATAGACAAGGATGACACCATGTGGTCTGGAATATCCATTGGGTCAGCCAGGGTCAGCATCCCCAGCCCACTTGCTGATGAGGTGGTGTGAGGAGCAGTAAAGGCTTTGGCTCTGTGTAAGTGCTGCTCAGCAGTAACTAAAACATCCCTGTGTTATCAGCACTGTTTCCAGCACAAATCCAAACCATTCCCATACCAGCTACTGTGAAGAAAATGAACTCTATCCCAGCCAAATCCAGCACAAGGGATTAAGACAAGGAGGGTTCATTAAGACTGCACAGCCACCCTCTCCCAACACCAAATACTGAAATTACACCAAATACTGAAATTAAGATTAGAAAATGATAGTATGATCTTTCTGCAGGAAATATTGTCCTTTCCCCATGCTTGGCAGATTCTTCTTCTGTATTAGAAAAAAAAAGGGGTTGTTTTCCTTGTATCTGGGCAGCACTGCGTACTCTTGAATATTTACAATAAATATACTTTAGTGTCAGAGAACTTGTCTTTAAAGGCTTTTATAACTGCATTTCAAATTAGTGAAGTGTTTTAGGATATTGCAATGATGGGATCTTTTCAAACAGCTATCATGTTTAAGTATAGTCGTTAACTCCCAAGACTACAATTCCAATTTTATTATAAGCACAGAGCTCAGTACAATGGAAATTTTTACCTCAGTCAGAAATATCATAACAGAAATGTGTAAATTTTTTTTGCATGTTTTGCTATATAATCATAGGATCCTAGGATAGTTTGAGTTGGACTGGACCTTAAGATCATCTAGTTCCAACCCCTCTGCTGTGGGCAGGGGCACCTCTGCCCTTACACCTCTGACACTAAACCATGTCACCCAAGATTCTGTCCAGCTTGGCCTGGAGCACTGCCAGGGATGGAGCATTCACAGCTTCCTTGGACATCCCATTCCAGTGCCTCACCACCAGTAAAGATCCTTAGATCTAATCTAAACTTCCCTGCGTAAGTTTGAACTGATTACCCCTTGTTCTATTGGTACAATCTCTGGTGAAGAGTCCCTCTTCAGCATCCTTGTAGGCCCCCTTCAGATACTGTAAGGCTGCTATGAGGTCTTCACACAGATTCTTCTCCAGGCTGAAGTAAACATATGGAAATAAATACAAGTAAAGGTGCAAATGAAAATTAGTCTAATTGAGCAGACGTGGGCAAACTAGTCTTGTCAATATGGTTTCAGAATTGTTCAGTGAACTATCAGGAAAAGAGGATATTTTGAATGGGAAGAAAACAGCTTTCTTTTGTTCTGTATGTTATCATTAAATAAGTGGCAAAATTAGTATTGCAGTAAAAATGCAGGATCAAAGATACCTGTACTATTTTGTTATTCAGCAAAGTCCTAGCTATTTGAACACAGTTGTTTCAAATTATTCAACCAGCAATAACAGCTTTTGTTTCTCATCTCACTTTCACATTTCTTTCCTCTATTTGTGTGGCTAAATTCACTGTAGTTCCTATCAGACTATAAGTTATGAAGACATGGCGGAAAACTGCTTACTTACCTTCTTCCACTGAAAAGCTAACAGGATGATATCCTTTGGTAAAGGATGGCTAGCAAACGTTTACTGAATATTGGTATTTTCAATACCTGAAGTAGGTTTGTGGATTAGCTCTTGTCCTGCCATGATTGTATGGCAAGGTTATTCAAGTTCACCTCCAGTGAATAGGCTTAAATTTGTGTGATTTAAGTCATAGCCGAGGTAGACAGAGATGTTTACAGCAACTTAGTTGGAAAGTTGCAAAATTGCTGCAGCTTGGTTGGTTTTGATCTGCATGAAGCAGTTTGCACAGGTAAGTAATCAAAATTGCGCAAACAAAAGTAAACCCACGCCTGGCTTTGCTGTGATATCACAGAGTTACAACTGGTTTTCATACTTTAATTTGGTTTTCATACTTTAATGTGATTTTCTGTTTTAGAAATTCCCAAAAGAAAGATGCATGGGAAATGGAATGTCAACAGACTGCTGCGTTCACAGGATGCCACAGAAACAGTAGTCCTGCTTTATATGGTCAAGGCAGTGTCACTGGTTCAAAAAGTGAGAAGTGTCCTTTGGGCTTCAGTGGGATGTTTCCTGAAGAGGACAGAAGACGCAGTTTGCTGAGCCCTGCTTGCAGTGCAGGAGAAATCAAATTATCAGTAAGTAACTATTTTCCTGTAACACAAATCCATCTGTGGACCAACTGCAGCCCTGGAGGAGGCAAAAACTGGATCACCCCTGTTGTCATTATTATTTATACAATGCCAGCCCAGCAAAAATGGAAATACCTTAACACAAAAGCAGTTTTTCTGGAAATTAAACATCCCCTGCTGTGCCATACCTTTGTTCTAATAACGATGGTGATAATTACCTGCCAGTATGTGACTGTGAGAGGGATTTCTACATTTTAGCTTATTGTCTTCTATATTGGGGCACTCCTTCATACTGACTTTTGTGAGGGCACTCTGCTCTAAGTGTATTTCCATAATGCCTGCAAACTTACTATCTTAAGTGCTGTTTGACAAATCAAGTTTCTACAGCATTCCACTGATGGATGAAATTAGAGGAATTGCAGTAACTATTTTCTATGTGCTAGCTATTGCATTTGAAAAGGAACAGAAATGATAACTGCTGCAATCTTTATTTTTTTTTTAAATGAAAGAGTAATAGTGCAGCATTCTGCCTTTCATTCCTCAAAGGCTGAAGGTTACCAAGTTCCATGACAAGTAGGATAAATCTCCGTTTACCTGGGGCAACTTCTCTGGAAAAGCTTTCCATAATTCTTTGACTTTAGATCTCTCTTTAAATTTGAGCTTTATCCTCTTCCTTAGTATCTTATATTGTTCCTGAGGCCTCCACAAAAGGCCACTATGGTTTTCTGCTTGAAAATTATTTTCCAGACCTCAAACCATACAACCAGACCGTCATTAAATAATGGAACTAACAGGTCAGCAGGAATAGACTGTAGCCATCTCTCTGTCCAGCTGTGACATGTACATCTTCATACCCAGTAGATCGTGAAATGTAGGTGTGTGGCTGAGCCTTATGGCTTGAGAGTTTTTCTCTTTAATTTATTAATCATGACAATAATTGTTTGGACTTTTTCAGCAGAATCTGATAAATACCAAATCTCCTCCTCTCTTCTGTCAGAAGTGTCAGACAGAGACTCCAGACCACAGACCCCAGAGCTTCTATTTCCAGCCCTGGGAAAATGTCCATTCGGAGACACTTTTGCAATCTGCAGGGAAACTGTTTCCCATCTGGCACTCAGGACAGGGTTGATGCCAAGACTAGGTTTAAAGGAAAACACTTTCCAGCTCCTGTGTGGGCAAAGTACAAAATGAAATTATTAAGCAAGGTATATTTAATGTACTAAGTCTAAGTCCAAATCAGTGACTTTGAAGCAGGTACAAGCCCAGAAGATCTCCAGAATGAAATCATTACTCAGACTGACATTGGATACCACAGGATTAGTGCAGAGAATACTCAAGTCTATTACTCTGGAGTTCTGTGTTCAAATGGAAAGCCATTGCATCCAGGAGGAGAAAGAGTTGAAAAACATACGTGTTGTAAACAGAGTTCTCTGACAGAATTTTCAGGAGTGATGTTTCACCTAAGTGAAATCTCCAGTGAGTTCAACATGTCTAACGGTGTTATAAGGGACCATTTTTCTGGAGAATATTCAGAATATTCGTAGCACCAACTGAAAACATCAGCATTGCAGGTGATGTCCTGATACCTACCAGAATTACTCTGTTGGTATCTAGGGAAGAGAGAAAATAGTCTCCAGGGCTTTAAGCAGAGACTCACATCTCTCCTCCCAGTAAAGAATCTTCAGACAACATTAGTAAATGTTCCACTGGAATCTCTATCCTTTCACATTCTTACTTAGAGGTTACAGATGTGAGAGAAAGTCACTCTTACCTTAAAATAAACTAGAAAGCTGAGCTGGGATTCAGTGGGAATTCACATAAGCCCCATACTTCTTGGGTTAAGGCTTTCCAAATCTAGGGAAATACTTTTTCTCTGAATAGTACTTTGGGCTGTTGCTCTCTCTCTGAAATTAACAACTTCAGAAAATGGTTACCTGATCTATTCCCAGTTTCTGGGAAGATTATTCTGAAGAACAGTCCAATGTCCTGCTTCAGAAGATTGATAGATAGGTAGATAGGTAGATAGATAGATAGATAGATAGATAGATAGATAGATAGATAGATAGATGATAGATAGATAGATAGATAGATAGATA
>JAOEHY010007453.1:20261-32427 GCA_025447955.1 Psilopsiagon aurifrons | reverse complement strand
GGTGTACACGTGGTTTTCTTTCTCACCTGCTGCCATTTCCAGGCAGAACAGGGCATTACGTACCACAGAGTGCTGGGAAGAGAGAGAGACTGAGCTGAAGCAGGCAGTGCTCATGCTGGGATCTGTCTTTGAACATTGGGAATTGGACAGTGCCTATAGACCCTTGACATCCCCACTCTCCTGCTGCCTAAGATCGTACTGCTGTATATCCCTTCTCCTTCAGATCCAGTGCCCACTGGACCAAATGGGCAGCCATTATCTTGGTATCTGCTATTCTTTACTGTATCTTCTTGTAATGTGTTTTCCCCAGTTTGTTTTTAATGACTGTGAAGCAGGGCTCTAATCTTTCTACCTTGAGAACAATTACTGACCTGATTGTGTCTCAGGGCAAGGGGAGTTCTCTGATATACTTCTGTAGATATACTGGATACTTGTTTTCCTCCTCTAGCTATCACCCTGAGGCTGTTCTTTGCTTTCACCCTCTTTTTATTGCTTAGTTACCCCTTTCCAGGTCCTTCTGAAAAAAGTCATTTATCTGGAACTGTAGCTTCTAGTTTGGAGGTAAATTCTTTCTCTGCACAAGAAAGAATATATCCTTCTCTATTTTCCAGAATATTTTTTTGACTTGTAAACATCAACAATGCATGTCTTTTTGAAGCCAGCCACTCAAGTATTGTTTAAGAGCACAATTGCTATAGCAAAGTAAAATCTGTGTACTTTACACAGTGTTAAGTAACAGACACTGTGATCCCATGACCTTTCAGCAAGTTACATGATTATTCCTCTTTTGTGATGGCAAAACTGCTATAAAATTGGAGCAATAACACTGCAGGGGGGGCATGCCGTGATCTGAAGCCTGACAGCACATTTACAGCTTAATCAATGGTTTAGACGGAAAAGACTTATTTTTCAGTGGCTTTGTACTTTGCCTCCACAGGATGACTGCAGAAAGGTGAAATCTTTTGTGGTAACTTCTGGAGAAGCAATTCAGCTGCTTTCGAGAAAGCAAAGAATAAAAGCAAAATCGGTAGGTTCTGTGCCTCCCCTAAGTTGTCCTGTGCTTTCTAATGTTTGCAGGGCAAGTGCTGGGGAGGTTTTCAGACAGGACATGGCAGTAGATACACATGCTCAGGAGAGCGCTAGTTTTTTATGAGGGGTCTAATATGGGTTATTTTACTTGCAGAAACACTCTGTATGTTTGTCAGTAGCGTTAAATACCTAAAGGCTAAAGGAGAGATGAAACCAGAAAAACATTCTACTCCGTACTTGCATGAAATTTGATATTACAGATGCAATTTTGTAGAGGATGCTTGAGCTGAACCTACAGCTACCAGCATTTAAAAAAAATGGTACTTTTTTTTGTAGTAAATATAACCTCAACCCTGCAGCAATTTGCCTATTGCATTAAACTCTAAACACAAATTGAAGTGACTGCTTTCCAAGGTCCAGCTCTAAAATGAGTGTGGAGGGTAATGGAGAGGAAAGGCTTGGACTCAAGGTAAACAGCAAAACCAAACAGAAAACCATTGAAAGGTGAGGTTAAACAGAGTCTTAGGTAACATGGTTTAGTGTGGGGCATCCCTGCCATGGCAGGGGGGCTGGAACTAGATGATCTGAAGGTCCTTTCCAGCCCTAAACTATTCTATGATTCTATGGGAATTTCCTATAAAACAGTAGAGAAGGGGCAGAGAAAATGAGAATGAATCCCTGAGTGTTCCACCTTTTTTTTTACAGACTTATGCTGTTGTGTCAACATAATAGGCCCATGCAAGTGATTCACCAGGAATGTACTATTCCAAAAAACACAAGGAAAGTTTTGTGCATGTAGAAAACCTATTTGGCTGATTTCAGAGTTTGAAATGTTATTTAACTCTGCTAATCCAAGCTGAACTCTTTTAAAGGAGCAAAACCATGGTTCTCCACAAAAGTACTCAGAAAAAGATTAAGTGATTTGTGCTTATGGGAGACAGGATTGTTCAGGGGAGGAAAATGGAAGAAAAGTGTTATTCCAGTCTAGGCTTGAACAGAAAGAATATTCACATGGGATTTCTTCTTTCAAAGGTAAATGGACCTGATAATCTGTGGGTGGGGGGCACTAGTAGGGCAGATTAATACCATCAGTGGCTCAGGTTGAGGTGCAGACACATACAGTTACAGGCAGAGGAATCTCCAGCAATGCGATAGTGATGTAGGCTGTCAGCGTGATCTCATCGTTCACTCCACCCTGCAGGGAATCACAGAAGTACATGTTGATCGCGGGAATGAGAGCAGTAGATGTTGATCCCACACAGCTCCACTGTCTTTTACCTGTGGTACATATCTACACCCTGCAGCAACAAATTCTTCCTAGCCTCCTTCTCATGATAAGTCTTTCAGAAGATGCTGTTTGCTTCTTCCTGCTCCTGTGATAGCTCACATATATAACTCCCCCTCCTTCCAACCCCCAAGAGCTGAAATAGCTCTCTTGGTCCCAGAGTGACTTATGATCAAGTTCCAGCCTAACAAAGCCCACGTGGAGCCAACCATGCAGACATATTACCTTCATAGCATTGTTCAGGAGTGTGCCAGAACTGCGGAAACAGCCGTTCTCCTTCTGTTTGTATGACAGCCAGACCAAAGCATCCTGGATGTGCTTCTCTTCTATGAAGATATGAGGCCGGGCCTGGGCAAAGGACTTGAGGACAAAGGCTGTGAGCCTGGAAGTGATACACTGAACTGAGACATCCTGAGCAACCCCTATATCCACCAGAGTTCATAGGGCCCATGTGGGCATCACTGTTCTGGAGGAATGGAGTAAAAGCTACAGGACTTGATCACAGCGGGCTGGCTGGAAACTGAAAGCAAGTTTAGAGAGTCAGTGAGACAGGGACCAGTGCTAGATGGAGCCTGTCATTCACAGCCCTGAGGGCTACAGCTGGGTGGCCAATGGCACTCTGGAGATTCATCAGCAATCTTCTGCTAACAAGAACTAGTTAGGGCATCCTTCAGATCATCCTCACTTGAGCTGAAGAAAGCTGTCAGGGGAGGTAAGTAGCTATCAATGCAGCACTGCAAACCTAAAAGGCCTCTCCCTTAGCATCCTTCCCTCCTCCATTATCCTACATAATTGTCCTATGATGTCATGATTGTAATTTCCTCTCCATCTCCATTTCAGCCTCTACAAGAGAATACTTAGGAAAAGGAGGGCATGAAAAGCAGAAGCGAAAAGCCAGTGGTACTGACGTCTTACCAGGTATTCCCCACTTGCCCATAATGGGGCCCAAAGGTGCTATAAGAACCATCCCAATGTTTGTACTTCAGTTGCCTTTGATACCCTGAAAAGAGTGGAAGAACATTTTAATTACCAGAGTACTTTTCAGGGAGCCATGCAAAGAAAATGTAGGAGACATAGGGCACAGTATCCCTCTTCTAATGACACAAGTGTAAGGTACACTGCCCAGTGTTATCACGGAAGTTTAGGCAAACGCACAGCTCTGACTAAATCCATCCTCTTCCCTAAAAGATCTGGGAACTGGGTATCTGAGGTCATTGCTGCTCTCTGCCTAGACTTGATGAGGAGAGGTAAATGTATCCCAGACTTTAGAGAAATAGAAAAATGGTTTCCAGGGCAGAACTGAGCAAAGGCAAGCCCCACATAGGATAGAGGTGCAGAAAACAGGATCGTTTTCATTGGAGGAAGTGCAATTTTTCTGTGACATAACTGAGTAAAACTGGTCCCTTGTTAGTCAGCAGACATAATCTATGTCCATACATATGTATTATGTCTGCCAACATGTCCTAGCTAGTGTGTCAAGTGTCTGGCCTAGTCAAAGGTGAGTGATACTTTTTAAATCTTAATCCTAAGATTTATGTATGATTACCTAGTCTGAGATCTATGTAAGCAGGCACCATGATGAATGGTTACAGACTGATTTATGCATTTTATACATCCCTTTTCTTACGAAGACAACTCCTGAGTTGTTGTCAGTACTGGACATCTTCTATGTTCCTGCTTGGATGCTGTCTGCTCTCATCCTGCAGCTCCACCTGAGCACAGGATTCTCTCTTATAGGTATGGTATTATATGCATCTGACCTACCACAGTACTGTGTTTTCTTCTGGAGAACACAAAAGTACAGCCTCCCCCAGATCACACATGCTAGTAACCAGTAGTATCTTTATCCAGTCACCAAGGGAAGGAACGAACAGACGAGCTCACCGCTTACTAAATATCCTATGGCCTTGGATTTGACCTCCTCACTGAGCTGCCCTGTCTTGTTCAGATAGTCCAGAATGTAGATGTTGGGTGCAAACAGGACCATGTTCTGCTCCCCACAGCCGAATGGCATCTGGAGGAGCTGGTGCAGGTTCTGCATGGCAGTGCCCATGATGTCACCTGGGGAACAGGACCATTTCCAGTGTAAATCAGCACAGTTCAGGGCTTGCCAGTGGGCTGAGCAAAGCCTGAAGAAACATAGCAGTGTTTCAAACCAGCATGTGGCACCGTAAAAATGCTTTACTTACCTAATACTGAGAAATATGCTCTGGCTGAGCCATCCACCACAGACTCGGGGAGAACCAGGGAGACTGGCTCTGACATTGATTTTTCTGCATAAAAGAACAGATCAATCTGGTTAAGGCTACAGATATATCTGTATGTCTGAGTAGCAGCTAAGAGAGTGAGGCACCATCCCCTAAGCAGCGGTTTTCTGCCTTCAACAAATCCATTCTTCTGTAATTTTGTTGTGAAAGCTTCCCATCCTGAAAATTTTGTGTTGGGCCTGCAATAAACCCACACACAGTCACAGGCTTCTACATGGCCCTATCGCGGGCCTTGATTGACAAATACCCTTTCTAGCCTATTTTTCTCGCCTTTTCTGCTCTGGTTGGGAGGCCTGGCTTACTGCAGGTCCGGTTTGTGATTTACACCTATTGAATGAAAGACATTAGCAATAACCCTACAGAATTGCAGATATTCTTTCCCTTTTAGGGACCTGGCCAGCCTCAGTTCCTGAGACATGCTTTTGCCTCTGTGATTGCGAGGGCTATTAGAGACTCAGCTCTACTCCTACAGGAAGAATTATTTTAACCATCAGTTGGACGTACATCTGGTTTGTTTGGTTTTGTCAGATCCCTACACCTTGCTTCTCAGAGTGGAGGATTCAAAAACTTTGTCATCCCCCTTCATCTTTAGTCTCTATCTTCAAAAAGAAAGTCTTAGAAAACAAAAGGCTCTTACCAGAGGCACACAGCACAGAGTTGTAGGTAGTTTCCACCTCAGTCCCTTCCGGCTTGGGGAAAAAGGTAAGAAAATAAATCAAAATATGTGAAACAATAAAAAAAAAAGAAAGAATAAAAGAAAAAAGAAGAAAGGTCAGAAATATCAAGATGGAAACTAAAAGGCACTCTAAGGAAATTAAAATCTTATAAATTCTCCTGTGGTAATAATTTATTATACCTAAAAGTCTTTAGAAATGTCTTAATTTTTTTTCCTCAATATGCTAAACTGGAGATAATTAAAGACTATAATATATTGGCTAATTACAAGCACAAAATTTAATACATGTTGTTTCCTTTCTTACTACTGGGAGAGGCCCTGTGATTTCTCAGGGTATGATGCAGATAGCATGCAACATGATGGTACTGACAGTGGTAACAGACCCACAGGGTTCTGTCTCCCAAGGTACTACCCACCTTGACCCAGTCTAGAAGAACACATCACGCTGCAATGACAGCTGAGTGCCTAGGACACCAGTAGAATACATATGCAAGAGCTCTGACAGATACCAACTAGAGCACTCCAATGCACTCACAAGTGACACTTTGCAACGCACAGAATCTGAATACATGCCACAGTCAACTAATGATCTTATCCTTCTGTTTCAAAAACTTCTTGTCTATTTTTTGAAGTTGGGAAAGAAACTCTGTTTTCTGTTGAGCTGGTTGAAAGCTTTCTGCATTAAGCTCAGGAGTCAAATATTTACCAGAAAACATATTTTGTCAGAGTTTATTTCAGTTGGATCCCCACATCATATTTTCTTTTTGTTTTACTCCAGATAGGAGAGTTCCCATTTTTTCAAAAAATTCCCAACTCTTGCTAGCTGAATTCTTTTTCCAGCATATGAACAACATATTATTACCTTCACTTTCTCACACAGTGAAAATACATAGTTTCTCACTCTTTAGTGACAGAGAAAGGATTACAAAGATCCTTTCTAGAATAAAAGAGTAGGGAAAAAATAAAAATACAGAAAAAAGGAAAGCTTTTAAGATAAATTGTGACAGAGCTAAATATTTTAGCTCGAAAAGGCATCTTCTTGTGTGTTTTGGTATGTCATTCTGAAATGCAACTGAGAAATCCATTGTTTTGCTTGATTTTGAACATTTCAACAGGAGATTAAAACATACAAACTGGAACTATTTGAAAGATTTTCCTTTCCAGCTGAGAAATTCCGGGATGAGAAAACGTCCTGTTTCCCAACTAGCTCTCAGCAAGGCTTAGTTTCCCAAGGGGCAAGAGGACACCCCATGAGTTCTGGCACACTCCCTTCCCTCTCCCTGGGATGCACTGCTTGCTGCAGGGGATGTTGTCATCCCTGTGTTTGGGACAATGCAACTCCAAGCAAGTTACACTGTATCCACTCCTGCTAATTAATTTTTCAGTCTTGGATGGTAATCTCCCATTCTATCCAGTCAAGGCTTGCTGTAGATTAATTACCTCAGTACAATAACAGGATAAACCCAGTGATCTCTCAGACACCCTAAGAGAAGTCATTTTAATGCTCAGTCAGTTACTTTCACTCCTACGACATCTGGGAGAAAAGACTTTATAGCTCTTTTTTTCCACTATCATAGAATCATAGAATAGCTAGGGTTGGAAAGGACCTGAAGATCATCTAGATCCAACCCCTCCTGCCATGGGCAGGGACACCTCCCACTAAGCCATGTCACCCACCCCTCTGTCCAACCCTCCTTGAACACCGCCAGGGATGGAGCATTCACAACTTCCCTGGGCAACCCATTCCAGTGCCTCATCACCCTTCACAGTAAAGAACTTCTTCCTCATATCCAATCTAAACTTCCTCTGTTTCAGTTTGAACCCATTACCCCTTGTCCTACCACTACAGTCCCTAATGAAGAGTCCCTCCCCAGAATCCTTATAGGGCCCCCTTCAGATACTGGAAGGCTGCTATGAGGTCTCCACACAGCCTTCTGTTCTCCAGGCTGAACAGACCCAATTTTCTCAGCCTATCCTTATACGGGAGGTGCTCCAGTGCCTGATCATCCTCGTGGCCCTCCTCTGGACGTGCTCCAGCAGTTCCATGTCATTTTTATGTTGGGGACACCATGTCCTTTTTATGCGGACACCAGAACTACACACTTCAAAGAGCAAAATGAATGCTCTTTTTCCTGAGGACATATATGAAATTAGGAAGTTTTCCTGAAATGTTAACATTATTCAAGCCATGATACATGAAATGCACTCTACATTCAAGTTCATTTGTAAATAAGGGAACAAATAAATAAATAAAATCCTAACAGATAGGATGGTTCCATCATTACATTCAGGTTAGCAAAACATATTATGAAGTTATGTATTGCATGAAGCCAAGCTCTGCCTTACTGAAAATTGGAATGTCTGCAATGTAAGTTGAATTTGCAATGTTAGAAATTACTATATTACTCCTGACTTAATTTCATCAAATATGATTATTCCTTCCTGCCATGCAAAGGATTGACAATATTATGACATGTTGTATTATATAGATTTCGCTACATTGTGAGCTGGTACTCTTGGTTTGTTATTAATATCACAGGGAGTCTCATACTGTGGATTAATTTTATGACTGGCTATTTTATGACATGGGAAAAACTGTGGTTTTATCATTGCAAAACACTGCTTCAGAAAAAAAAAAGTACAAAAGAATGAAAAAAGTTCATACTGCTTGAAGATTCTTTGGAGTGCAATAAAAACATTTCAGAACAATGATGGTAGTTTTCTTTGGAAATATTAGTAGATTGTGGTGATTATTCCATATTCCAGAGTACTGGCCATGTGCTGGAGGAGACGTATAATGTTTCTGGCAAGTCTTCCATTTACAACCTATCCCTTTGATTTATTACAGGTAAAACCAAGGAGCTCTCATTTACCTCGCAGATGATGTGTCTGGGACGAATCTGTCATTATTGTCTGCCTTGTTATTTCTGTCCCACTATGTAATGTAATACCCTGCTTTTACCATGGGATGGCAACATTAGGAGTTATGGGCTCTATTGGCCTTTGTAAGATTTATCAATGCTTCTTTTATAAAAGTGTGCAGAGTAAGAGTCACACAAGCCATTATTGCTGCTATCATGGCTAAAACAGAAAGCCCCTCTCATACAACAACTGCTGCAGTGGAGCATGAAATTATTACTACTTTTCTATGACACCAGACTCAGCAGCCCACATACCTCCACCAGCAGCTGTCTGATGACTGTGTCCTTCCTCCCTTTCTCAGGAGTCTCCACGATGGCGTTCCCACAGGGCTGCTTGCTCTGCAGGGCCTCAGTGCTCACCGAGAACTCCACCTGCCCTGGAGGAGATACGGGTTAGCCAGCTCTGCCTGGCAGTGCCAGGCAGTACAGGTCTGTGTTTGTGCTGGGCACTCTCTGATGCATTACAGTGAAGCTTTTCCAAGAGGAGAACTAGACTCGCGACAGTGTTTTATCTTGATCCATCTGCAGCCTTGTAGGCCACCTCCTTTGTGATGATCACCCCAGCAGGTGCTAGTCCATCAGCAAGAAGAGTAGTGGAGGGACAGGTCTTATAAATCAAACCATCTTGTTCTGTGAGGCTTTAGAGAAAGCAAGCTTTGACTAAAATATCTCAGACCGAGACACGTTAAGCTGAAACATTCTGAGCACCATAACAGGAATGTCTTAGTGCTTTGCACACATTAAGGGAATTTGTGTTTTCTATTCAAATGTTAAAAAAACGATGGTCTGAAACATTTATATAGTTTGTTTAGCACCTGGATGACACATCCTAGTGTAGTGTCTTAACCTCAGGGAGTTCTCGTTTCTGGCATAGGAAAGATCCTTCCAGACAGGTTTGAAGTTACCTAGCTCCTCACACCAAAGGTCTGATGCCATCCACAAATATCTCATCCCAGCATTTTCTTGTTGTTCAGCTTCTTACCTAGAGATCTTGGTGTTACTGCCCAAGCCACAGTTTTCCTTTCATTCATGCAGATGCAGTAGGATTCTTCCTGCTTCTCTATTAGTGTAGCCAGAAAATGAGTAGATTCAGCCAGAGACACACTGACCTGCCATTTGTACAGAGAGGTGTCATGAAGGCTGGAATTGCAGAGAAGCTGGGGTACAGGACACAGTGCTATACATAGATATGCATAGTGGAGCTGCTTATACTGTAGGACTGAGAGCCTTATGGATATTGCAGAGCAAGAACTGGGTGATAAAGTGGAAGAAGACTGAGGTGCATACAATTGTAAGAGATTGGGCAGGTAAGTGCAAAAACCAGGATGTGTGGCTTGGAAAAGGATTCTGGGAAAATGGAGAGCATGGGTAAGTTTTGTGAGTAAAGGCAAAGCAGCGACTACAAAATTAGCTATGAACTGAAGATCCCTCTCATGATTAATCAGGTGAAGAAGTAAAAGGGTAGCAGTGCAAAACCTAATAAGGAACAAAGGAGAGTAGAATTACAAACAAAACAGGAAAGACAGGGAAACAAATAAGAATGCACTGGAATGGCTGGATCAGTGCCCCTCCTTGTTTCAGCTTCACTCCTTTCAGTATAAAATCGTAATTATAAACAACTGAGCAATGGCTATTGGTATTTTGTTTGTCTAACCTCCCAAACTCAAAGATTAACCACTTTTTTGTTAGTGAAAAAATGCAGATAAGAATAGTGAAGCTATATAGTTCTCTTTGCTGAGTGTCTTAGGGGCATATGCAATAAAACACAGGAAGTCTACATATTCAAGCAAATACGGTGTGATCCTTTGTGAGATGTTTATATGAGATCAGACTGAATACAGGTATTCACCATGGTGAACCTAGTGTTTCTATGTGGGTATGCAAAGGCTCTGTGATTTGTGGATGACCCAAGTTCCATATTTCTATAGGACAATCACATTAACCTGTGATGATGAAGTTGGGGGCCTCAGCAGCAAAGCTTTAGGGTCTGAGGCAAATGCAGATTTCAAAACATTGTCAGAAAAACATATTTCCTTCATTTAATACACCAAGAATACCTACAGAAGAGCACCTATATGAAATTATTGTCAGAGACAAGTCATCTGGCCTGGGGAAACTATGTTATAAATGGCTCACTGTAGTCTTCCCTAAGCTGCCAGGCTGAGCAAAGTTGTGCGTTTGTCTTACCCTGATGCAGGTGGTCAGGTAGTTGAAGACGGTGGCTTTCAGTGTGAAGGACTCACCACGCACTACAGAGTAGGGCATGGTGAGCTCTACAAAGAAGGGCTGGAAGGCTCTGAGGGTCACTGTCGGGGACAGGCCAAAGCCTGTGTCTGCTGAAATGCAGAATGCGTTGGCTTTCCACTCGGTGATGGTGTCAGGAATGGTCACATCCAGACCAGCATTTCCCTCAGAGCTGGTGAGGGACAGTGAACAGGATTTCAGTTATATTCTGGGGACCATCTATGTTTTTCTCAGCCTACCAAACAACTGCTGACAGCACACTCCTGACCAGCTCCCTATGGGCACTGGCTTTTTGTGTCCCTCAAAGCATTCTGTACTTAGTGACCTTGAAAAATCCCTAGAAATACCCCTCCTACTGAAATACTGATACTTCCATTGAGGTTAAGTATCTCTCGAGGTTTTGCCGCAGTGACCACACTCTACATTGCCATAAACACTTACTTCGCTGTAACTATGTCCCATATCCACGTCTCAGGGAAGTACTTCCGGACAGTCTCCACAGGATTGTCAGAAACCACATGTTCTGCTACTTCATAGTCCAAATCTTCAAGCAGATTCAATGCAGTCACTAGAGTAAATTTGTTCAAGGACAGGAAGAAAGAAAAAGACATGTCAGACTCCTTTCTGAATCAGGAGAATGCTTTCCTTCCAGGTAGTCGTTATTCTTAGGTAAAATCTTAAAAGTGAAAGAACAGCTTTGAAACCTTGGCCAATGGAAACAGATGTATTTCTTTGTTGTCATCTCAATATTTAATTTTTCCTAATGTTGCTGCTGTTCTTACACTTACAGAGATTGGATGGGGTTGAGCATTCTTCCCCCACTGCCAGCAAACCCAGCAGTGCCAAAAACCCCATGTATAATGTTGTTATTGAAGGTACGTTTCTATTGCAATATAGTCAGATGTGGAACGTATTGACTCCAGATATTACAATTGCATATATTTTATTAAATCTGGTTGAAGAATAGATTTGATATTCATGATGAGACACAGAAGTCACATGTAGTCTTCCCCTCGTCTATCTAAGCTTCTTTTGAGATTAATATGGTTGTTTGCATCTCTGGCCATCAGCAAAGGAATCATGATGCTTTGTCAGCGTTGCATAGTGTTGCGCCTTAGGAAAGGCTTTCCATCAGCCTTAGAAGACTTTTATATCTTCTCAAAGCAGCCAGCTGTCTCAGGCCATGCTTTGGCATTTCAAAAGCAAGGATCTGATCTGTTATAAATAGAAGGCTAGAAACTATCATCAGACAAAAAGCTACAGTTTTTTAATAGGAGCTGGGAAACTGCACCAGGAAAACCAGTGACTGGAAGTGGATAGGTAAGTGTTTGATGTAGTCTTTCTAATCTCAGAACTATTCAGATAAAAAAGGTAATATTATTCTGTCATCTTCACAATCATTGAAGTTGCAGAGAAGCGACATGACCTACCCGGACTCTTAGTCAAGTGAATGGATTGCAGGGAACAGAGCCAAATTTCTCAGCCTCTACCGACAGAACTGTATCACCTTCTCATTTGTCTTGGCTCACTTTTGCCCTAGTAGTTCCTTTAGTTATTGCTGGAATGTGACTACCCAGAATTAGAGACTCCTTTTTTAAGGTTAAGCTGGACTCACAGCTGAAGGAAAAAAAAAGCCACTACTTTGTGCTTATAGACTGCTTTAGTGCCTACAGGATTTCTGCCGCAGGGGCTGGCTTTGCAGTCACCAAGCACCTGTTGGGGGGGGGGGGGGACAGATCTCAAA
>JAOEHY010007453.1:0-20079 GCA_025447955.1 Psilopsiagon aurifrons | reverse complement strand
TAGAACCACCGTAACTCCTTTCCATCATGGGTCCTGGGTAATGCTGGCAGATTTCAGGCTTATGGATCTTGCTGCTAGTGAAGACCTTTAAGCCCAATTCCTAGTAAACAAAGAGAAAGAAGAACAAAAAATATCCAAACGCACTTGAAAATAAACTTTGGTATCAATCAGAATTACAAAGGCTTGTATATAAATGCCAGATAGACTGGTTCAACCCAGATGTTGAGTCTTTATCATGCTACACTCATCCTAAGGCTAAATCCTGTCATGACCAGACGGAAAGCTAAGGCCACAAGTCTACCTTGGGGGCATCTGCGAGGGTAAAAATGATGTGTGAAAAGCACCAGACCGAGGGTACCCAAAAATTCTTGTACAAGACTATTTAGATGAGTATAGGTCAGTTTGTGGGTTATCAAAGTAGCTGTCACTTTATTAAAGATCTGTCTACACCAGGTAGAGAATATGCATGACTGAGGATGAGTTTCTAATATTATGGCACCAGATATCACTTTCAGGACTGTTTTCTTACTTGGGTCTATTTGTGGGTATCTCTAATAGCAATGAGGAGACCTTTAGAAGTTTTAATGGGTCAGAGAAGCACTCAGATACCAGCAATGGGCTACACAGATGCAGGGTCTGGGCCTGGTTATTGTGTTGCATACAAAAGTCAACAAGCTCACAGGAAAGTTCATTAAAAAGCCTTTCAGGACAGGTGAGTTGACTGAATTCCAAAAATGAAAACCAAAGAAATATAAAAGGCTGACACTTACTTTGAGAATGTCATAGGCATCACCTTCACCGTCAGGAGAAATGGGAATGTAGACAAATCCATTTAATAATATGTTGTCAAGTGACACACAGGGATTTATGTTGTCTTCTTCCAGGTAGTAGTCCTTGAAGCTATAACCATGGATTTCCTTCACTGGGAGAAGGTCATACACCTGGGGAAACACAAAGAATAAGGGGAAAATGTTGCAGGTCAGAACTGACAAGGACACACACTACCTAACACTCCACCAATAAAAGCCAGCTTCTTAAAAGAAGTATAATAAATGCAGCTATAAAAATACATGGCCCCATGTCTATAGTGATGTCAGTAGGTACTTGGTTGGTTCTTGTACTTACTCATTACCAGAAATATCTAAGACTTACAGAGCTGGGAGAGAGCTCATCTTCAGGCTTCATAAGGAGAACACTCTTGTCCACAGCACGGAGTGCACACAGGGACCTCGGTGAAGTACGGAGTTGTAGACGTGTGTTAGAGGCTGGAAGACCTTCCTTGGGTGCAAAAGTCAATCTGACCTGCAATTCCAAAAGGAAGTTAAAGCAGACACCTTTCCACATGCTGTTAGATGCATCTGAAGCATCCAGCCTCAGAAACTGAGCTCTGCTAGTGCCTTGATATTCCAATATATATTCAGCTTTGACCAATATAATTAATAATGGCCAGTGATTCCTTCTTATTCTGTCTTGCTCCACTTCTTATAGTTATGGCTTAGTAAACTATTCTGGAGTTTCTATCCCCAATCCTCAGTCAACATCTGGCCAGACCATTTCATGAACCCGCGGTGACTTCTGCCTCCGTGGAACTTGGAACTGAACTACTGGCCACAAGACAAACATGGGTTGCATAAACCCTGGCTTATACTTACTTTATTGGGGAGACAACTTTCGACCTGGAAATCTGCTGAACTGGCAATGACTTCCCCACTGGGTGAAGTGGTGTACACAAGCATCCGTGCCAGGGGAGCAATTGCTGCCTCAACAGGGAAGGTCAACTGAAATGTCCCATAAACTAACAAAGAGAAAAATGGCTAAGCAATGTACAAGAAGGTCTAGTATACACATTTAGCCTCCTCAGGTAAGGCAAGTTCACACATGCTGAACAGTTTTAGATAGCAGGGGCAGGAATACCGACTGATAAACAATTAAAGTCTATGGCTCTTGCTGAAGACACCTGCATTCAAACACTGCAATCACACAATAGTCAAACGAAATGAGCTTGGTGGGCCTTAATATGCCTTCTAGATTCTCCCAAGTTAACATCTGGCAGAATTTCTTGATGTTCCCATCCCCTTTTCTTTTTCTCAAACTCCAAGATCTTCTGCCGCCTACAAAACCGTAGAAATAAGGGACTGCTGTGATAGGCAGTGTCAGTCAAGGTTGCAGAGCGGCTAAAACTTTTTGAAGTTGCTGATAGGCAAGCATTTAGGTGGAACACCAGACTATCATTTGAACCACATGGAAAATACTCCTCTGTTCTAACTGGGCCTGAGTTTTATGCTGCAATCTGGACAAGGTGATAGAACATCTCTTGATATTAGCCAGAGCGTTAGCTTAGTCACTGCTACTAGTGAGGAGTAGAACTATCTGTGAACATGCAGCACTCAAGATCTTTTACTTCCATATACTGTTTACACCCACTGTTTGTGCTCCTTCTCATACACTTCCAAAATATCCATCAGGTCTCATTCGTCAAAAGACTTTCAAAGATGCATCATAGCCAGTCTAAGCTACTGAAATGTGTAACTCTTGGACATTTATTTGCATAAAATCAAATTTACTGGTTAGAAGATAGGGATGTGTGTATTTGCATGCTTATGAGGGTGAAACAAGACCAGAAAAAAAAAAAGAAGGGTTGGAGAGAGAGAAAGAAAAGGAGACATGCTCTTCTGCTCACTGTACGCATGAGTCTCGAAACACTGGTAAGCATCCACAGTCTGAATAGGGCAAAGTTGGTTTGAGAATCAAAACATTATGCATATTTTTTGTTGAATTTTCTAAAATTTTCTTGTCAGAAGCATAGGACTGGACAGAACTCAGAGAAAACAAATCTAACCCAAGCCACTTCATTTAAAAGATTTAATTCTGAGAATGCATTTCGATTCAACCATTAAATGCTTTTATACAACCCCCAAATGCCCATCAATGATGCTAAAAGGCAAAGTTCTGCTCACCATTTCCAGGATTCACCGTCAGATCATAGGTATCTGCTAATATAATGCCTCCCTTGGCCATCACCTGTGTGACAGAGAAGCCTTCCTGTAATTTCGCTACTGGTGTTGAAGAGAAGAAAAATGAATATTCACTAGGTTAACTGTAGAGTGTGAATATGAATAGCGCTGCTAACTGTGACCAAACCAAGAATACTAAGCAAGTGCCAGACTGGAATTTACTGTGTCTTTGGAGGCAGAAATATTCACTCTAGGTGGACCGGTGTTTCCTCATTGGTTAGACCTGGCTTTACAATTATTTTCCACGTATGATATCTATTCCATAGAATCATATTTTAATTTCAAGTTGTGGGGTCCACACCTGTAAAAATATAAGGTCCCTCACTATTTTGTTGCATGATTTATATATATTTTCTTAAAACCAGCTTTCCCAGGCTATAAGGATAAACGGGAATCTTGTGCTTCAATTTATTGTTAGCAGTCTTGAAAATAAGTATATGGACATGTCTAACACATGTTCTATTCTCTTTTTTGTAATGTCAGTCTAAGCACTGTCTGCAATGTTCTGTACAATCCGTCAGAACAGGGTCTGTTCCACTGATTTCTTCTAGCTCTCCAAGGCTGCTCTCATCTGTTCTGCTAGAGTCATTAAATGGGATAACCAGGAAAACAAATTTAAGAGGAAAAGAAGTTCTATTTGAATATTCACCTGGTTCTTCCTGTTCTCCCAAGTGAACTGACAGATCATTGGTCACAGATGAATTAATGATATCTCTTCTCTGCCCCCCAAAATGAAATAATTCAC
The DNA here is from genome assembly GCA_025447955.1 of Psilopsiagon aurifrons. Classification (NCBI taxonomy): domain Eukaryota; kingdom Metazoa; phylum Chordata; class Aves; order Psittaciformes; family Psittacidae; genus Psilopsiagon; species Psilopsiagon aurifrons. Next base: position 16,320 of record JAOEHY010007453.1, on the reverse strand, counting down.
AGTTCTCAGTGGCAGCACATTATAGCTTGTTCCAATTACTGTGATATTCCAAACTTTCCATAGCTGTCTGACATACAACCTATGTGCTAAGCTTACTGGGCTTTTCTGTTACTGTAGTTAAAGGTGTTGCTTTGGTTTCTGTAGTCAGATGACTACAAAGGGACAAAACTGAGTATGAGACAGCTTTCCTCCTCTTCATCTCTGTTCTTTTTTGTTGCAGGTTGATGCTTTCTGAGCTGTGACCATATATGGACCAGAATTTGAAGTTGGGAAAACTGGGAATGAAGTATCATGAAATGACCTTTAGATGGCTGTGCCCATGACTGTGCTCTCTCCACCAACTCTATGTGTCTCTCATGTTCTTCATAAAGCATGTACACCCTAACCATGCTGTACATTGAAGATGACATAAGAAACATTATGGGAATGTGTTTAAACCTCACTGCCGCAGGTCACACTTTCTGTTTCAAACTCTCTCTATCATCACTGGCTAAGGACTGACCATATAGCAATGCTGATAGCTGTATGTGTCACTATGCCCTCTGTAGCCTTAGGTCAAAGTAAGCACAAATAATTCTTACCAAAAAGTAAATGATAATTTTCTTCTGCTCTCCTATGGCCTCTGGTGCGAAGATGTAGTGCACCTGGATCTCAGTGGGGGAACCGCAACTTAATGTCTCAGGCTTTGGCTCAATTTTGAGGAAACTCTTACTGGGGGAGTAAAACCGACTTATTCTACGCATGGCATGCTCATATGAAGGTGTGATCCAGTCACTGTCATAACAGTTCAGTTCAGGTTTATGATCAGCCTGATAAAGAAGAATAGAATGTTTATAGCTGACAAAAACCATGCAACAAGTCACATGAAAGTCCACAGGAAAACTCTGAGTATTTTCTGTATTTCCCATTCTGAGACAAAGGCAGAGAACATGGTCAGGAGACAGAAAGAAGAGAGGTGACGTGCAAAGAAACTTGCTGTATTTTCCAGTTGGCAGAAAGAGAGAAAACCCACGAGTATTTCCCCAGCTGATCAGAAAGGCATAAGCTTACCCCAGTACCCCTGCCCTGTCTCTGCCACTCACTCGGATTTCCAGGGAGGCTTGTGTGAAGGTGGTAGTGTCTATGGAAAACCAGGCTTGTCCCTGCTCATCTGTAGTGTAATTCCCTTTGTACCTGTCTCCATCCACAGAAATCACGATGGTTTCATTGGCAATTGGAGCATCGGTGCCATCTACCAGCTTCACCTAACAGCAAAAACAAACTTCAGGTTTTAGATGAAAAACAGCAAGTCCTTAAGCCTCTTCCCTCTTTTCTTCCTTGCCAGGCAGGATGTTTCTTTGCAGAGAAGAGCAGAAGACATGAATGTGGAAATGTCTGAGGTGAGCTCCGAGTTGTCTGAGACAACAACTGAGAAAGTTCTCAGTAAAACAATCCTACTGGTCCAAGGAATTTATGTGTCTGGGCCATAAGCTCCTCAGTACTGATTTTAATTCCCCTGGCCAACTTCATTTGGGACCTTCAGGCTTGTGCATTGCCCCAGTCCTTCACTAAAGCTACATTGGAGGTAGACCTACACCCAGCTCTTTCTCCTGTTGTTCCCATCTGGTTAACTGGACTTCCTTGGTTGAGCTCAGCCCTGACTCATCACCTCACATTGTCTAGTGGTCACTGGACTGTTGGTGGAACCTGTTACTCATACCTCCTCCACTCTTTTTAGCCTGTTTGGGAGCTGTGGGCCTGTGCCATTGCTGATGAGGTCACTACGTCTATCTGTGTTGTGGTTGCCCTTTGCACCTGCATAACATTCCCTTGTGGAATACCCCATGTTTGCTCCTCTCTGATGCTGTTCTAATGTGTCAGAACAATGGTCCTTCTAGTCTTTACTAGGCTTACTTCCAGGAGGCTCAAGGCCATGTGTCTATTAAGAGTTCCCCAACTATCAGTAATTCCTCAGCAAGGTGGACCTTGTCATCTGCAGACACTGCTATTCCATCTGAGGTGATTGTGCATTTGTGAGTTTGCTTTGCCACTCATTGTCCAGGGTCTCGTAAGTTCCCTACCCTCCCAAAGATTGGGATTCCTGGTCTGTACTGAGAGTCCAGAAGGTCAAAGCTGATTTTGCTCATGATGGATGTGATTCCACAGGAGCCTGTTCCAGTCATCTCTATTCCTGAGACAGAGCACAGTAAAGAGGGATTATGAATAGCAGCATTTATAATAACAGCATTTATAGACCTGTCTACACTCCACTTTCTTTATCTTTGCCAGACCCTCCCCTCTTATAGTCTGCCATCACTTTGCCATCCCTATGCGATACACACCTGTGCCATCTTCTGTGATCTTGCCTCGTACCTCAATGCTCATCTCATATCCCCGGCGTTGGAGTTGAAATATCTTGGTTCTTACTACACTAGAAATACACCCATGAGCATCTGCCTAAACAGGGGATTGGAGAGAAAAATGGAATTCTTTGAACAAATTTGATGTCTTGTGGAACAGGAACAGATACTCCAAACCTAACACGCATAATTTTTGTTTAGGAAATCCCATTCTTATGTTCTAGATCCAAGATCAGAACTTGTTTACAGCCTGTTTCCTAGTTCTTCAACCACCCATTTTCTGTATTCTCTGAAGTACTTGACACTCAGTTCTACAAGGCATGCACTGGTTTGCTTGTTAACCCCCTCCTACCTTAGTTCTTGTGTTTCTCCCTTCTGTATTTGACCGATATACAATACCACCTGCTTGCTTTCTCCTCATCCTCTTTGCTTGTGCTCCCTGCCAGTCCCTCCCACAGTTGCAGATTTCTCTCACAGATTCTTTTTCAACTTGGAGATCTATAGCAGGGACCTCACAGGTGCTAAGTGGAGATTTGTCATTAGCTTCAATGGGGTTAGGGTTTCAGCTATGAGGTTTTCTTTGTCCGTTAGGTTTCCAGTTTAATGACTCACCCCTTAAGAATGCCTTTGTCTGAGAACTTCTACTTTTCCCCAGACAGAGTACTACCTCTGATGTCCTCCTGTTTCCCAACAGTTACAGATTTGGCCTCCTTTAGACAGCACTGACCATTACCCATAAGAAAGACCCCTTCATTTTATTACTGGGACTCACCTGCCTAGTGAATTCTTCGCACACAGCTTCTGCTTCTTTTCCATAACAATTTGAAGCTGAACGGGAAAATTTCCGACACACTTGGACATTGACCAAGCCAGGAACAGGTTTTCCATAAGTGTACCTGTAATGAGGAAATGTTAAACAATCAGTCAGAATCACACTCAGGCACATCTCCTGAAAGACCTTTGTGGATGACTTCCTAGCATTTCTTCTTGAAGGCTGACTAATGTGATATTTTAATGATTCTAGTGACTGCATTTCCATCATTTCCATGTTGAGATTCTTCCATTATCTATTAGAATCTGTTCCAGGTGGGAGCTCTCTGCAGCAATGCAGGAAAACATTGCAGAATATTATTTCAGCCAGGAGCATCCTTGTGTCACAAACTGCTGAGGGTTCAGTGAAGAAGTAGAAAAACAACCAGGGGCTCTGGAGGAGCAATTTAAGAGTTAAAAATGAGAACACTGGGTTTGTCCCACACGCTTAAATTATGTCTGATCCGACATCTCTGAGTATTTGAGGGTTCAGGGTTGGCAGAGAATCCCTAACTGAAGAAATGCAAACACAGAAAAAACAGTAAACTGACATGAGAGAGCTGCAGGTTTGTTTGGCATCATCTTTTAAGAAACCCAGAGAAGACCTTTCACTTTGTTTGTTCAGGCCAAGTAGCAGGCTCAGGATAAATATGTTGATGTGATGTCTGGGAAAAGCATGTGAAAACCCTTCCCCAGCTGTCCTTCAGACCGCAGCAGAAAGGAGGAGTAAGAGACAAAGATTGTGACTCTTGTGACTCACAGACCACAGACAGACACTGGAAGCTCCTTGTCCTTAAGAGTGATCATCTTGGGCAGCTTCACCAGGACCTCATACTTGGGCAGCACTAGACAGGAGAAAGTCTGATATGAGAAGAGTGAAAGAGAGCTGTGTACCACACAGCAACCCAAACACAGAGCCAGAAGCATCTTTATATGCACCGTCACCTTTCTGGAGTCTTCAGTGCAGCCCTGCTACCCCTTCACTAGGTTTTCTTAACCTTTACCACTGTTTGCACTTAAAAGGAATTAAGGAGGGTTGTAGTCCTTACCTTCTCTTATTTGCAGCACATGCTCATGTGATCTGAGACAGCTGTGTATATCCCTTACATATGCCCATTCAGGACACAATGGCCCTGTGTATTGTGTCCATAATTTGCAGCACATTCACCACCTTTGTAATTTACCACGTGGAAACAGCTTGAATCATTGTTTCACTTGGATATTTGTTACTGTTCTGGAGATCCCAACAATAACAGTTTGTTAGGCTCAGTAATACCTGGCATGTGGAGCTGTCCTTCACGTCCACACCGCTCTCGTGAATCTAGACACAGACTTTCTGGTCTTCATTTTCAAATGGTCAAAGCAGAAATAAAGGGTGCAAGTAAAAGACATATTTTGCTTCTGAGTATGAAATTACATTCCTTTTCCTACATTGCGTCCTGCAAACCTAATCACCCAACTACCGAAGTCCGGGAGTGGACTGAAATATTCAATGGCCTGCCTCCAGGTGGTGAAGCTGAGAGTTTCACAATGTAAGGAAAGAAGAGCAGGGACGGTACACAACCAGGTCCAGGAACTGGAAAGCAGCCTGTTTTACAGTTTAGACATAAATTTGCCGTTAGGATGGGAGGCAAAGCACCATGTTTCAACCCCCGAGCACACTTCCTCAAAAGGCTGTAAGGGAGCTAGTGACAGGGGATAGTCATGGGAATAAGACTGAAGAACAAACTGGGGAACAATTAGGTTAGTGTAAGGCTGAGAAAGTGACATACGTCTTTGGTTCTGGGGGCTCTTCAGAATGATCTTTGTGGAAGGAGGGACAGCCCATCTTCCAGCATGGCAGACTGAAGCCTATGATAGTTGGGTTTGTGTTCAAGTTATTCACCATGTTTGTACTAGCCAACAAACCTGATGTAAAGCCAAATAAGCCAGCTCCCATGGATTTCAGTGACAATCTTCTTTGGTTTCAACCCTGCATATTCCAGAAACAGCAGCTTCTGAGCAGTGCACTGGGTCATTAGGGCTCCATGTACGGCTGAGGGGAGCCTGGGAGGGCAGAGCACAGGCCAGGCAGTCTCCTCAAACACAGAGCCTAGCCCAAATACACTTCTACAAAGACCTGAGAAGTTTTATTATAGAGCTTGGGGTTAGAATGCACCGGAGGCAGCACATTTCTCTTTACTCAGCTTCTACTATCAGTCTGTTTGAATCCTCTTGTAACGTTTGTGGAGTGTTCTTCAAATTTCTACCAAATGTGTTTTCCAAGCTTTTACAGAAACAAGGGAGAAGAGGAAAAAAACAGAAGACTACAAGTGGAGAAACATAACTGATGTAGATGATGAGAGGGGAAAACAGGGTCACCAAAATACTGTCATCTCTTACTCTGTATCTAGTGCTGCTTGCAACAAGCTGCTGGACTGAAAAATTACTAAACCAGAGTCGACTGAAATTGGTGGTATGAGCCCTGCACAGGAAGCCTATTAGACCCTGTGCTCCCAAGAGCACTATGAGCAAATGCAACCTCAGGCAGCCTCAGCGATGCCAGAAAGGCAGCAAAGACCTCTGATACTCGGGACCTCCAGGGTCAGCCCCTCTAAACACCATTGCCTGTGTATTCAGTCCCTCCCTTCTCCATGCCATTCCCAGGAAATCCCAAATTGAGAGGTTGCAGTGAAGGCATTGCTGTCAGTCTCGCTTGCAGCCAGTATCTCATCTCCTTACCATATTCCTCTACCCTGAAGGAGTGCTCCACTTGGGATGAGAAGCTCTTCTGCACAACTATTTTGTAGGTGCCTTGGATGGGATCCGAGGTGAGGGGGAAGGAGAGCTGTGTAAGGCCAGTCTCTAGCTCCACTTCTTGCCACTGGTATACACGGTTCCTCTGGGGATCCTGCAGGTTAGGATAACTCAAGGTCACATGGCAGTGCAGAAAGCTCCCAGGGACAGCAGTGGAATGCCCAGTGTATATCTATATCCTGGCTGGGAAATGCCTGTCTGTAATTATTCCATAATCTGTGAGGATCTGTGAGTGCTTACCTGTCAGCTCTGCATAACTAGCATGGAAGAAAGCTCTTTAACCCTGGAGGTCTTGGGTTGTCTCCCCCTCAGGTATACCTGCATGCTTATGAAGGATGAAGCCAGGAAGCTGGGAAAAATGGGCTGGCAAGGTAAAAAGATGAAGACATACATAGCAGGAGTAAATGGAGCATAGGGAGAAAAGAGGGAAGATTCAGTCTCCTCCACTTGCTATATAGCCTGCTCAGTTTTGGTTTTTTCCCATGCCTGGAACAGAGAATAGCTGAGAACCAGTGCATAATCTGCTGAATGAGACACCTGATCAATTTATAGGGCTGAGAAATATGGAAAAGTCTAAAGTTTGGAATGGAGTGGGGAAAGGAATAGGGGAAAGTATATCCCACATACCTGCGCTACCTTCTTGTTTCTCCCTGCTCCTAATGCTGGGGCTGAAGTCTTATCACTAATACAGCTGAATATTGCTCATCACGAACCATGATGAGCTATGCCAATTTGGCTATGCTCCAAATTCATCAGCTCAGCTCCAAACTTCTTGTAGAAGTCACTGAACCAGCATAGCAGTGCTGCAAAGTCTGATGCATCTTTTCCTGGCTCCTTAGCAGGATAGCTAATATTTGCCATCTTTAATTCTCTGCCTGCTCTTTGTGTTGCATCTTGTCTGTCACGAAAATTTACTCTAGATAGATAGGTGACTCAAGGTATGTGACTGCATGCATTTACTACACTGGCATTTTATCTTAGGGCTTAGAGGAAAAGGGTTGTGAATGACATCCCCTCATTGAAGGTCACTTGTCAGGGGGCAGAAGAGGTAGCCTTCTTCCTAAGAAGTAAACCAGGAGGTGCTCAGCCAATAAAATGCATCCCACTCTGCTGTCCTGACCAAATACTCTATATCATCACATTTCAACCCTGTTGAAAAGCTCAACACCTACTGTGAGGGACACCACCGGGCTTCCTTGGAAAAGGAATTCGAGAAAATATTTACAGCTGGGTTTGTGAACTTATTGCCATTTCTGTGATGTATTTATAGGGAGGGCCTGAAAGTTTGTTTGATTTTCCTCAGAAAGGTTTTTGTGATTTTCTTTTTTTTTTTTTTTTTTTATGATGGAAGCAATGGTTCAAGATAATAGCTCAGAAATAACAGGCTCGTGCTAACTTCTACCTTTGTGGCTGACTACAACCAATTAGTGACATTAAGGGCATGGACTAATGAACTTTGCTTTCCTTAGCACTGCTGACTTTAAGCTGCCACATTTCTTTATTACTGCCACCCTTTCCTTTGGACCAGTCCAAATTTCGTGCAGGTACGTAGTGAACTGCATTGGCAGATCTGATCTGGCTGAAGGAAAAATACCCTAGAGAAAATATGGTGCGTGTGCTGCCAGATGAGTTTCCCACTCTACAAGACTGCCTTGCAGACATCTGTAAAAGCTAAAGGGCAATGCTGGACTGCGAAAGAGCACTAAAGGGAGAGATGATGGTGAGGATGGGGGAAAAGCCCTACATGAACCAGCTTAAGCAACATGGACAAACACCATGCCTTAGAAGCTGGAACTGAAAACACAAGATGGCCTTCTTAATGATTTAAAATTGTAGCCTTTTGCAGTACTGAGATGAAGAAAAGGATCATGAAATTATTCAGCTTGTTAGGCAAAAGCATGTGGGATTTCTAGAGGAGTGAATAGGGTTTATTTCTCTTGCTCCTTTCATAAAATCCCTGTACTCAGTCAAGTATGACCTCATTGAAAGGGAAGAGACCTGTCATACAACCACGTGGGAGAGCCTCAGCAAAAGGCAGTTCTGATGCTCTCCTCTACCTTGTATCCCACACCACATTGCTCTCTTACTCTTCTTTCTCAAAATAGTCACAAACCATCAGTGGCCCATCAGATCTGCAGCTCTGTTCTGGGAGTTTGCAGACAGGAAGAGTGATAGCACTCTGATAGGAGGGTAGAAAAGAGAAGCATAGCCTGCGTGTGCCCCACAGAAACATCCTCCCTGTTAACTTTCATTTGTCACTGAAGTTCAACAGTTAAAAACTCCCAAACAAACCAGACAAAAAGGTGATGCTTGGGAAGATAGGGAGCTGCCGCTTACAGGATTTTGTTCCTTTAGGTTTGCTCGTTTGTTTAACACAGTTCTGTATTAAACAGCCACACCTGGCAGACACAAGGTCTTAGTTCTGTTTGGGAAGAGGAGTAGGCCATTCTGATATGACCTATAGGCAAGCCTAATTCTGTTCACAGCATGGATTGCACTGATTAACTGTTTTGTTCCTACAGCTCATTCCCCAGTCAAAGAACCATTGGTGGAACTTTAATACCTGACTACTCAGCCTGCCATTACACGATGAAAAAGGTCATGTGTCCGTGTCTTTTCCCTTGCACCTCAGCCTGAAAATGCTACTGCTGCAAACTACTACCTCTGTGCCTGCATGTGCTGCTCGAATAATAGACATGTAATTATTCACTCACCTGAACATAGACAAATGGAAACTGTGGGGAAAGAACAAAATAAAATCAGTGTTACAAACAGTAGCCATACATGGGTGGAAGTATTTTCCAGATTCGGACCTAGGGGTAGTAGAACAACCTCCCAAAATGTCCTTTATGTCCTTCCTTTTCTGTATTTGCTCTATTTCATTAGTTCTTGGTGGTTAAGGGAATCTCTTCTTTAATATTTTAGAGCCCAACTTTCTGTCTCACCACAGTATGAAAACGTGATGAAGTTAGAATTTTCGAAGAACTTGTCTGCATGAGGAATGCTAAAAGGTGGATTTACACCCCTGACCAATTCCTTTAAACCAGTTTTTGTCATCCTGCTTTCTTTGCCTCTAAGCATGTGGTTGCACCCACTGCCAGAAATAACTGCACATCTGTCACTTTCAAAGGAAACTTGTCCCACCCATTTATTTTCAGTAAGGAGATCCTTGCCAACATGTTTAGCCGCATACATTCCTTTGCGAATCTGGTTTTAAACACCTATATTCCTTTGAAAAACAGCATATGTTTCTCAGTCAAGAGACAGGTGGAGTGTGTCCAGGATATGATATGGAATGAGTCAAGGATGGTGTGATCAAAACAGGATAATATACTTTACAGGCTGTCTTCAGTGGTTCTGGATGATGATAGTGATGGTGTTAATTGGGAATTAAACCTCCTGGCTAACAATGAGGAATTATTGCTCTACCTTTTCATTCAGTGGGTGGAAATCTTTGTCCAGAGAGACGATCCGAAATAGAACTGAAGGGTGCAACAGAAAAGAAGGAAATTCTACTGTTAAATTTGTAGCGATTACCAGGAAATCTCACTTTTATCAACTATTTATAACTCAGATTCATTTCATAGATCAACAGGGGCTGAACCAAGATGTCTAAGTAATGGAAGCAATTGCCTCAGGCTCCTTCTCTTACAGGTGGTGAGAGGCAGATAAATTTAGAAGGATAATCACATCTTGGCTGAACTAAATTGTTGCTTGAGAGTGCCTGTCCTAATTCACCAATTCAGGTGCAGCCAAGGGAGACTATGCTTTTAAATCATGCCAGATTTATGCTTCTAGTAGTGTAGAATAAATCAGAGCCTGTGCCTAGATCTGGCTGAGATGCTGTGCTGGAGGGTGGAGGATCACAGAATCATAAAATCATAGAAAGGTTAGGGTTGGAAAGGACCTTAAGATCATCTAGATCCAAACCCCCTGCCATAGGCAAGGATGCTTCACACCAGACCATGTCACCCAAGGCTCTGTCCAGCCTGGCCTTGAACACTGCCAGGGATGGAGCATTTACCAGTTCTTTGGGCAGCCTGATCCAGTAAAGGGGCACCCTCACAGTAAAGAACTTCCTTATATATAGAATAGAATGATGAAGGTACCACATGCCCTAGATGTCAGCTGACAGAAATAAGACTTACTGAGTGCTTTAACTCCCTCCAGAAAGTCTGAAAACTATAATAAAAGTATGGGGCCTCTAGGAAATGGAGCCTGTAAGATATTCTGCTGTCAGAGTCAACGCCAACCCGATTCCCTGGTACCTGTCTGTCCAGGCTTGTAGATGGGTTTGTCTGTCTGGACGAAGACCAAGCTCTCAGAATTCCTGACCAACACCGCCTTCCGGCTCTTGAACTGCAGTGTTGCGCCCTTCACAGTTACGGTGAGAAACGTGACTGATGTGCTATTGGATTTTGGAAGCTGAGGAAAAAGAAGAGGATATCTGCTTTATTGATACACTCCATTTCACTGAGCCTTTGAAAGACGGTGTATTAGCTAGGTCTGAAAGTTGTCTAAACAGACACCAAAGGCTCAGTGCTAGAAGCAGGAGAAAACCATGATATTCTGATATGAACTTGGAGAGCCTGTCTCCTCTGTTACAAGAAAATAATTTTCCTTTCAGGAATTTTTGCAATGTTAGATCTTCATTTCCTTGAGTTTTCTCCGTGCTGCTTCTTCCTCTGCTTCAAATACTAGAAACCTTTTCCCTTCCTTCATTTATATACTTTCCTTAGAGAAATACTGAATCTGATCTTGTTCCATCTTACGATCTATAAAAATGGAAATCAACCCAGATTCACTATGTAGGTGATGGGCGAGTTGCTTATATTACTCACCAATCAGCTGTCTGCAGGAAAAATCATGAATAAGCTCCAGAGGAAGACAAATGACCTCATGGACCTCACTATCTTTAACCATTCCCCAGCTTCTATGGTTATCATTACACTTCACTATTTTTCCTCTGAGGTTTACACAGATCAAACAAACATGGGGTACGTTCAGTCTGTTGAGGTTCTAGGATGAAGGATCCCCCAAAAGAATCTCTTAAGTCCTGAATGCACAGAAATATCCTGTGGGACACAGCATCTGATAATGGTCGATAAATATTCCTCGTAAGGATACAGCAGTTAATTTTCCACGTCAAATTTTTTTTTTTTGGCTTAGCTTAGAAGTTGCTGATTGCAATAGGTCTTATTTCGCATTCCAGGACTGTTTTGATATACTATGCCACATCAGTAAACACAAGGGGTCATTCCACAAGGGTGTGATACTCACAGAGAAAGGGATGCAGGTGAATACATCCTTCTCTGACACCACGTCATCAATCAAGCTCCTGTTTTCCCCTTGATACTCAAGTGTGGTACTCAGCGTCACAGACTCATTCAGGTGGGTCAGCTGAACACAGACTTTCTCAGGAGAATCAGTGTGGATCAGAAAGGGCAGTAGCACCATATACTGCCTAGGAACAGAGGGAAGCAAGAATCAAGAGGATCAGAAATGTGAAATAGTTTTGAGGAAACAGTATTAAGTGAAAAGAAATTATCAAATCAGCATGCTTAATCCATTACCTATGAATTGCAATGCATGTACACATAAGCTTTTGTTTTATTTTGGGTTTATACATATTAAACTGTGTAACTAATTAGCTTAAAAGCAGGAAAATGCTTGCAGTGAAAGGAATAATTTCCATGCTAATACATAGTCCTTTACAAAGCATGTTTTGTTCAGCTTCACAGCACGGAGTAAGGATGGTGTGAAAAGTTCCAAGCTGTTAATTATTTTTGTATATCCCACGATCTCCTACTGAGACTCAAAGGCATTAGCTAAAACAGCCTGAAAATTCAGCAGGTTTAGGGTTGAGAAAAACCACCCACTTGTCTGGTTGCTCCTGTCTTTGCCTATCCAGGTTTCCAAATCCTTTTCATGCTGAGCAAAAATGTGTGTGCTTGCAGTTTGGGACCTTATTAAGTTGAGCACACAAAGGATTTCAGAGAGCAGTGGTTTATTGTAACACAAGTGTACTTGCATCTTCAAAGAGCTGTCAAAGGTCCCTCACAAAGGACTATTAAACCAAGCTGGCATACACTAAATTGGATAATTTTACTAGTTTTTATTAATAAATCAAATCATTAATTCTGACTTCAAGTAATTGGTTAAAAGATCAGAAACAAAGGGTTAAAAAGAGCAGAACAACCTTTAACTTTTGTCAAAGGTTAAAAGATCAGGAACAAAACCAGTGAAAATTTCTGGAGGCTGTGTTGGGACCCCTGTTTTTCAGTAGACTTCTAAATGATGTGGGAAATAGAATTTTCTCATGGTTGTCCAGGGGAACTGGACAACCTCTGTATTTGTGGAAACTGACTTACAGATGTGTGGAAAACTTTTGTCATATGGTGGCCCTGTGCAGCAAAAATGGCAAATAAACTGTTCATAGTGGAAGAATAATCAATAGGTAATAATATATAGAGGAAGAAAAGTGTGACCAGCAGGTCAAGGGAGGTGATCCTGTCCCTCTCCTCTGCAGCACTGTGTGCAGTTCTGGTGTCCTCAACGTATAAAGGACATGGAATGGTTGGAGCAAGCCCAGAGGAGGCTACCGGGATGATCAGGGGCTGGAGCACCTCCAATGCAAAGACAGGCTGAGAAAGTTGGGGCTGTTTCACCTGGAGAAGAGAAACTGCATAGAGACCTCATAGCAGCCTTCCAATATCTGGAGGGAACCTACAAGGATGCTGAAAAGGGCCTCTTCATCAGGTACTGGAGCAATAGAACAAGCGGCAATGGGTTTAAACTGAAACAGGAGAAGTTCAGGTTAGATACAAGGAAGAAGTTCTTTACTGTGAGGGTAGTGAGGCGCTGGCACAGGTTGCCCAAAGAAGTGGTAAATGCTCCATCCCTGGCAGTGTTCAAGGCCAGGTTGGATAGAGCCTTGGGTGACATGGCCTGCCCACGGTTGGTGGATTGGGACTAAATGATCTTAAGGTCCTATCCAACCCAAACCATTCTATGACTCTATGATTTTTTTTCTATGAAAAAAAATTAGCCCAGCAGTGTATACAGTATCGTGTATACGCTATTTCAGTGAGTGAGCTATTAACACTCAGTCATCAGTGCTATTGATCACTTAGTGATAAGTAGAAAATTGTCACTTAGTGATAAGTAGCAAATGGACTGTAGGGAAGCATTCAGAAAGGAAAACAGGACAAACCAAAGCACACTGTTTTGCCATTGTATAATTATAAGGTACTTCCACATCTCATGTATGGCATGCATTTAAAAAATGGATTTAGAAGAAAAGATTCAGCGAAAGATGGCTGCAATGATACGAAATCTGGAATGTTTTTCATAAAAGGAGATGCTGCATAGATTAAGACTTCAGCTTGGAAAAACTCACATCAGAAAGACATAAAGTCATGAAGTGCACAAAAGAAAACATGGTTTGTTCATCACCCGTGACAATGTGTGTAGTAAACACCACCACATGAAAATACTAGGCAGCTGTCTTACAGAAGGGAGCAGAAACATTTTCACTAATGTACAAAATTAAACTGAGAAACTTCAAGCTACCAGTTGCTGTAAAATCCAAATATACAATTCTGGTGTGGACAGTCCATGGCTCTTGATCTCCGGAGTCCAAGAAGAGCAGTATTCCCAGGCTGCACCAGGTAGTAGACAGCAGTCGACTGTCCTTCCCTTTGTGAGGACGAAAAGGATCCAGCAGTTGCCAACTAGATATTACCCAGTTGGATAATTAGGGCCTCACCTGCATGTCCAGCCAAGTTCAGGCCATTAGAAGAAGCTGTTAGTCCCCACCTGCCAGTAATGAAGGCATATGCTACCTGCCCTATAGCACTAGCTGCATAAAATTTAGTTAAGGGCAAGAGGACCAGCTACTCCAGGTATGAAGGCTATTAAAAATGTCCTGGGTCAATTAATTGCCCAGAATTGGCTAGAAAATATAGCAGCAGAGGTGTAATCTGTGCCACAGTAAAACCTTGAACTTTTGATAGGAGCTCCGTAAGTCTTCAGCAGATGGGAAACTCATTTCCACAGTACTTGCCTTGCTCCTCAGCAAGGTCCCTCGGTACCTACAACTGACCACCAAGGCAGAGAGGATACAGAGCCAGTGTAGTCGTCTGGTCTGATGGACCATTTTTATGGGCCTAATATTCCTTTTTCCCTGTGAATATACAAGCTATCCAGAGCAGAAGGTTTTGTTAGAAGTTCTGTCTGCAGGGTATGTTAATCACGGTATGCATGGGACAAAACCTGTGGTCAGGACTGCTCATACTTTTCCATGGGGAAATCTAAAGTGCACCTTACAGATGGTGCCAGCCTGGGGAAACATAGTTATGCCCCTCCAGAGCTACATTATTGGCTGAGACCTGGGCTTTTGGGAAGTCCTAAAGCTAGTGCGGAGGCAATGGAGCCCAGGCAGTACCTCTGTTCCCCTCATCACCAAGCAACAGGATAAAGTGTGGTGAGAAGCCAAATGGCAACTCTGGTCATGCTGTTGCAGAAGCAGCGAAACGAGGAAGCGTCAGCCACCCCAGGAGTGACTTAGAGCTTATGACTATCTGCTCTAGTGCTCCTCTTGCTCTGCAGCCTTCTCACCACAGCTTCACTCTGTGCCTGCTTCCCCTAATTTGATTTCCCCTACCCTCTGTCAGTGGCGCTGGCAACTTGATTGTAATGTCCCCTCTGCCAAAGGGACAGCGTGACCTAGTTTGTGGGGAATTTGGCCTCATTCCTCTTCCTGTTCACTGTTCTGCTGAAACTTTGGCCAATGCACAGACCTTCCCCCTACACCGGCTTCCCTGCCTTTGAGAACAAGGATATAAACCATGCTGTTTATAGACCTCTCTTTAGTTGTTTTGGGATGTGTTGGTGAAAAGAGCTAGATGAATTAAAGTTCTATGACAGCTTTAAATAACTTGGGTCACAAAGCCCATGTATAGACATCCCACAACAAAAAAGCATCTGAGCTGTCAAAACAGACCTCAGCAGCCCCCCTGCATACAACCAACTGTTCTGACAACAGAGGCAGTGACTGTCAGAAGCAGGCATCAAGAAAGAGCAGGTGACCCAGCGACAACGGCTGAGGCAAAAATGATGAGTTTGTCTATATAGAGAAGGTAATACTGTAGCTTAAGATGGGCTAATGTCTGTGTATTGACTCTCAGCAGCTTTCTAGGACAAACACCCAGCTAAAGAAGGGGGTGAATTTCATCAGCTCCACCCATCCAAATCCATATGTGCCAATTCAAGTGCCGTCATGACCCTGCCTTTCTGACCATATGGAGTGTATTCCCAAGAACGTCCACTGCATAGTGAAATGGCTTGCATGCACAGCCATGTACCAGAACAGAGGAACAATATCTCCTATTGAGTCCTTCCAGAGCAGACCAGGAGCAAGAACAAAAGACCATCTTGCTGTCAGTATCTTATAGAATCACACAATTTTTGCTTGCAAGGCACCTCTGGATGTCTCAAGCCCAACTTCTCTCTGGTCTTGGGCAGGTATGAATAAAAGATTTAATCATTAATTAATTGCATCAGATCACTGTAGGGACACCAGAGACCTCTGCCTGACCTCAAAGCAGACTTTGCCATCTGATCTGTCCCAGAAGCACCCAGAAAGGGCAGATAAATGAGGGGTTGATGGCACAGTGTGAGTGACAGGTCCTTCAGTCTGAGTTGGTCACTACATCACCTCTGACCACACAGCAAGCAGCAGCAGTAATGCTGCACTCTCTGCTACAGCTGCTAGCACTACTGAAGTGCTGCTTGTGGGCATGAAATCCCTGTAGCAAGCATTACAAGAGCAGCAATGGTAGCAACACAACGCAGCAAGAGGCACAATATGTGTCAGCAGCCAGGGTCTGAGGAGGGAGACTGCTTCTGTCCAGACTACAGGCTTCAGAGCAGCCTGTGCCTCCCTGGGCTTCCCCTCTCCTCAGCACAGCAGGCACTGCAGCCGCGCTGCTGGTCTGCTGAGCCTTGGGGTGGATGACCCAGGGGAGGGTGCCAGTGCCAGGCTCCATGCAGGAAGAGCAGAATCTAGGTCACACATCCTCTTTTGGGAACAAGTACATCTGACGCTGCCAAGGGAAACAAACTGGCTTGAAAGAAGCAGGAGAAAGGGGAGCAAACTGGCTTGAAATAAACTAGAGAACAGGGAGAAAAAACCCAGGGATTGAAATGAGGATACTGCAGGAAAGGTCAGTACATGTATTCTAGGATCATGGACACAACCCTCTAGGGACCTTAAGGTTTCTAGCCAAGAATATACTCATGTAAAAATGCTGTGAGGAGCCAGAGCTGGACTAGAAGGCAGCTGCAGGGCAGGAGTGTGAGCATTGGCAAAGCT